>JAWQUT010000039.1:2708641-2721236 GCA_033807755.1 Ellobium chinense | reverse complement strand
GGGGAAGGGGGAGGAGGTTTTATTAGAAGATTACTTTTTTGCACTCGGCACTGCGCTGCAGTTTTGTTGACCTAAAATCACCGGCAAAATTCACAGGCAGTACCAGGAAACTCTGGCCTAGAGCTTTGTTTAGGGTTAAGGACATGGATCGGACAATCATGTATCTTGTGACCCCCAAAACTACCCGTGCAAGCTACGCCTGTATTTATACGAGGGGCCAGCGAGGGCGCACATGATTTTAACATGAGTATAATGCAAAAGTGCAAAGTGAATGGCAGTTTGAATGCATACTTTACAGCAAGATAAAGGCGTCTGGATTTGGCTGGGTGGCTGTAATTTTTTCAAAACTAGTTTCTTTATTTTCTCAGCGAAATTCTGTCCGATATATACTTCATGATGAACCGCCACTGGGAGTTAGGGAAGGAAAGGTAAATTTGGGACGTTATCATTGTCTAGGAACCTTTTCATGTGTACCGCTTTTCTAATCCTGTCCTAGCCCTAAGCCAAACTATAGGTGGAAATGTTCTATAATATTGTTCATGAAGGACGTCAGGATTGTCAGGTGAACACCTTGACAGTATTAGGCAGCCAATATAATGTTTAAGTTAAAATTTAGGCTTACGCGTGATTTAAGAGCAACACGACGAACCTAAGCTGGTGGTTGGGGGCGGAGGTTAATCCCCGGAACTCCGGCAAATTCGTAAACAAAGTCGAGGAGCTGGTACACCCTCGAATTTACACACGTTAATTGAAGGAAGGGATAGCGTGCCGTGTATATGCAGCCCTCGATTGAGGTAGGAGGATTGATCGTGCGAGTCATGCCATGTCATGCCCCTTATATTTGTAATGTAATTTTATAGGACAGGGGCTAGTTTGGCTGGACGGTCAGACTACCCCATGGAGAATATTTTGGCTGGACAGCCAGACGGTAAGATTTTCATATGAGACAAAGCCCAGCGGCGTGCTTCTCACTCATCTAACGAAAGGAAGGAAATTATTTATTGTCTGGTTTATGGGAAGGTTAAAAGAACCTTTCTTCAGATTTTGAATCAGCGTGATAATCCACTGTGCTCAAGGTGCACCCTGCTGATTTGAGTGAAATTTAGTACATACACTTAGGATGAAAATCTGGCAATTGGATAAGGGAGAAAAATGTTTGTCTCGAATAAAATTTCCGTTCAGCCAGAATACACTAACAAGTTTCAACAAGTTTAACAAGTTTAACAAGTTTATTTCGAATAAGCCCAGACCACAGCCGTGGCACATGGGCAAAATACAATATGCAACGGGACAGCACATGACATTTTAAGCACTACAGCTACTAACTATAAGGTGCATTCTGTTACACTAGTCAGTATACTTATTCTGAATTTTATATCTAGCTCATGGTCCGACGATCGTGAGAACATTTAATGATTACAGACATATAGTCCATTTTTGAGTGTGGTCTTGGTGCGTGCGTTGGAGGAGAGTGGGTGTCACATAAAGTGACGGATTCAAAATAGGTAAAACTACTTAGCGACGATAGATCATAAACCGCAGAAATGGGCCAGAGCAAATCTTCATGATTTCATAAACCAGGTAAAAAATCCGAATCTGTGAGGCATTCGAGTTTGCAAGGCAAATTTAAATTACATAGAGAAAGGACCGGAGGTTTGTAATCAGTAGCTGAGGAATTCCAGTGTATGAAATTCGATATTTTGAGGCTTTGCTGCAATAAATACTTTTTTTTTCTTTCTTTCTGGCGGCGGTCGGTGGAGAAGAGGGAGAGAGAGGGTATACAGTGTGTGTGTGTGTGTGCGTGTGTGCGTGTGTGTGCGTGTGTGTGCGTGCGTGCGTACGTGCGTGTGCGTGCGTGCGTGCGTGTGTGTGTGTGTGTGTGTGTGTGTGTGTGTGTGTGTGTATGTGTGTGTGTGTGTGGTTGGGGGAAGGGGGAGAGGAGGAAGGTAGAGGGATCGACCTTTCTCCTTCTTCAACTATACCACTGGTTTACAGGTCACCCCTGTCGACCTATAACGTCGTATTTCACAGAGTAGATCAATGCTAGATACTGGTATCATTTGTTCAAACGTTTAAATAGTCTAAGATCTGGTAACAATATTATAGCATGAGAATTGGGGTCAAAGATGAGGCTTATAGCAAAAAAGGATTGTATGCAACTCGTGTATAGTCATGATAAGACCTATCTCCCCGTAAAATGGTTTAAATTCTCAAATTTTTGAGCCGGCACCATGAATTCTGATGCTGTGAGCAGAACCACCCTGAACGACTGAACAGAAAGAAGCCTTGTGACTAATTTATGATCTAATCATTTGCTGAAATACGACTTCTGCGTCAATAGAGACAGATCAGTGTTCATCAAAGAGGTTACAGTGGAATATCTGTAGTGTTCATGAACTCCATTAGTGGTCATGAAATTTAGAAGTGTCTTCCACTTCTTCGTCGTAGACATTTGAGAGCTTACGCATTAATGATGGGGTCTGTTATCATCGTAAGAATTACATTTGAGAGCTTGCACATTAACGATAGGATCTCTTACCATCGTAAAGATAGGCATTCTTCAGACTGAAAATAAGCAATGTAGTCAGTGCTCGAAGGGTTTCAACAGCATAATATGAATTTCAGGTCATAGAGTTCTGAATCCATTTACCCACGGCCGTTTCTCCAGTTCTTGCTTAGTCTTGTTAGTACCAGACAGTGTGCAATCTCGTGTGAAAGCCCCGTCTGTGAAGCTGGGCTATAATCATATAACATGAATTGGAAAGCGTTTTGGCACATGTGGGTATTGATTTATTTGAAAGGGGCTGCGAAATTGAAAAAGAGAGAAGTAATAATCAGAAAGTAGTTCCGACTCTTTGTTTCTCAACGCAGTTAAAAATTCTCTTTGGACATTGATCAAAACTGTCCCAGAGAGTGGATAATAATTATTATCTATTCATCAAGTTCGATTCNTGTGTGTGTGTGTGTGTGTGTGTGTGTGTGTGTGTGTGTGTGTGTGTGTGTGGTTGGGGGAAGGGGGAGAGAAGGAAGGGAGAGGGATCGACCTTTCTCCGTCTTCAACTATACCACTGGTTACAGGTCACCCTTGTCGACCTATAACATCGTATTTCACAGAGTACATCAATAGTAGATACTGGTATCATTTGTTCAAACGTTTAAGTAGTCTAAGATCTGGTAAAAATATCATATCATAGGAATTAGGGACAAAAATGAAGCTTATAGGAAAACTCGTGTTCGCCGCCCGGAAGTAATACTGTCGTATGTACTTCAAGTCTTTACTAGACTTACGACCGTATTCATCCCAGGCGATGGAAGACCTACATCCTCGTAAAATTACATAAAGTCTCAAATTTTTGAGCCAGCACCATGAATTCTGATGCTATCAGCAGAACCACCCTGAAGGACTGAACAGAGAGATGCCTCGTAACTGCATACATGATCTAATCATTTGTTGAAATACGACCTTCTGCGTCAATAGAGACAGATCAGTGTTCATCAAAGAGGTTACTGTGAAATATCTGTAGTGTTCATGAACTCCAATTAATGGTCACGAAATTTAGAAGTGTCTTCCACTTCTTCGTCGTAGACATTTGAGAGCTTACGCATTAATGATGGGGTCTGTTATCATCGTTAGAATTACATTTGAGAGCTTGCACATTAACGATAGGATCTCTTACCATCGTAAAGATAGGCATTCTTCAGACTGAAAATAAGCAATGTAGTCAGTGCTCGAAGGGTTTCAACAGCATAATATGAATTTCAGGTCATAGAGTTCTGAATCCATTTACCCACGGCCGTTTCTCCAGTTCTTGCTTAGTCTTGTTAGTACCAGACAGTGTGCAATCTCGTGTGAAAGCCCCGTCTGTGAAGCTGGGCTATAATCATATAAAATGAATTGGAAAGCGTTTTGGCACATGTGGGTATTGATTTATTTGAAAGGGGGTGCGAAATTGAAAAAGAGAGAAGTAATAATCAGAAAGTAGTTCCGACTCTTTGTTTCTCAACGCAGTTAAAAATTCTCTTTGGACATTGATCAAAACTGTCCCAGAGAGTGGATAATAATTATTATCTATTCATCAAGTTCGATTCCCTTTGGTACTGTATTATCCGCTGCTCTAGTTTGCCTTTCTGTCCAGTGACAACTGATGAATTTGAAAGGGTGTGAAATGGAATTGATTAAACAAAAACAAAACAAAAATCGGATGATGTTGTTGTTTCGTAAAAACTTTAGTTCGTAAAAAAAAGTGTGTTTCGTAAAACTTTATTTCGTAACACTGTCGTTTCGTAATATTACCTAATCCAATTTCTGTTCTCACAGCAATCAAACTGTTTGCAAGAGAAGGGAGAATTATATTATTTATTCATCAAATGTGATTCCCTCGTGTACTACACTGTTCCTAGCTCGTAATTCTGTCATGGAGATGTAATTGAAATGGCACAAATTGAAAAACGGTAAATGAAAACTAAATCAAACAGTCCTGTCCCTTCTGACGTGAACGGTACGGATATGGGATGCATTTGTTTGGTCCGTGGGGCATTGCGAAAAGGACTATCCTTAGCAAACAAACTAAGTATCGGTTTTAGGCAAATCACAATTACTGTAAGTAATGCGGAAGAGGAAGAAAATAATGCACTGACTTGCCAGTAGTATTTACAATACTTATATCTTTGCCTCATTCATGAGCATACTGTTGATTATGGATACATCCTCCTCCGACTCACGGCGTTGATAAGACGCTCCACTATCAAATTTGAAACCGTAGATGGTTGCCGCCATGTTGCCTAGTTTTCTCATCCGGTGATGGAGAAGATGTCACTTTTTCAACAAACCTCAAGTAGATGTGCATCTTTCTTCCCGTGACTTGCACGCACGAATCAGAAAGTCCACTTCTGATACTCTCCTCGCAAAGCACCACCCACATAATACAAGGACGGCCCCTTTCGCAGTGCTGCAGGGACCATGAGTTATCAGGAATGACTTCCGTTACATGACAACCTGTCCCTTTTGGTTCCTCGTTAATACTTGCTAAGTTAGTTATTTAGTGCGGTAGTGCGTTTTGTTGTTGTAATTGTATTGATTGTTGTAATATTGACCGATGGCTTGTAAGAAATAAACTTGAAGCTATAACAATAGAAAAGTCCAGATAAATGTGTCGTTGCTTTTTCCTTTTTTTTTTCGTTACAGTTTAGCAGGACATTTTTCCCGCTGAATATGTCTTTCGAACCATTTTTTTTTCTTTTTTGGTTCGTTTTTCATTTTTTCATGGCACGAATTTTTTTTCTTTTCGAATTATATGTTATAACTTTGCACTTTTCCATATTATCATAGCGGTGTGCTATAATATTCTGTTCCACTGAATGCGTTTCTTTTTTACTTATATTTTTCAAATATATATTAGTACAGTAAATCCTTTGTACTTCAACGTCAAGAAAACTTAGGAGTAATAGTATATAAAGTGTTTGGGAGAATGTGAGAGTTAGTAGGTATGTGTAGTTATATATGTATGTGTGTGTGTGTGNGTGTGTGTGTGTGTGTGTGTGTGTGTGTATGTGTGTGTGTGTGTGTGTGTGTGTATGGATGATGTGTGTGTGTGTGGTTTGTATGTATATGTGTGTGTGTACGGATGTGTGTGTGTGCGTGAGTATGTATGCGGTGAGTATGTGTGTGTTTTATGTTTGCGTATTATGAGTCTTTATGACATTGCATGTTAGTTTTATAGTCTACCAGAGTTCACTATTGATCTATTGTTTGTTAATTAATATAATAATATTGTCTTTGTGCACTTGTTCAAGACAAATTTCCGGAAGGATTAATAAAGTTTATCTTATCTTATCTTATCTTAAAGTATGATGTTTTGGCTCGCTGAATATAAAAAATGGGTCCCTTTTTTGTTTTTCCGGTGTTTTTTTTTTTTCGTTGTTCCGTCTGATCATTCTCGGAGACGGAATTTCTCTCAGCCTCGTTTTTTGCTTTCCCATTTAGCGGATTGTATTGGAACCAGCGAAAAGTGCGAAAGTGTTGGGTGGACTTGTAAAACTATTGAATGTTTGATGAGCCGGGCTGGATTTTTATTAGATTTTCCGCTACACGCGTCGGTGCAAGAAGTGCTCGAAATCTTTTAGTGTTAACGGGTGTAGGGATGAGGCGACTGTTNGGAGGAGGTGGGACCGAAGGGGGTGATGAGGAAGGAGAGAGAGATAAGGACACAGAAGGAATAGAAGGATTGGGAGAGGAAAGAAAGAAAGAGGAAGGGAAAAGGGAGGGAAATATAGAAAGATAGAAGATAATGTAAATACTAGGGAAAAAATGAAGAAAACAAAAAATGGAAGGCTGACATAAGGGGAGGTAAGAAGAGAAAACGACGAGAAAGAAAATGGGAAAATATTATAGAGTGGGAGTCGGGAAGGACTCCGGAAGGATGGAGAGAGGGAGGAGAGAGAGAAACTGAAAAGGAAGAGAGGGTGAAGTATAAAGGAAAGAACTGGAATGGGGAAGAGAAAGACGAGAGTGAACAAAGGCTGGTTATAATAAGACAAATGAGGGACTGAGGAAAGAAATTTGGGAGTTGGGGGTGGGGGAGGAGAGGAGGGTTAGTGGATGGAGAAATTCTTTGGCTTGTGCTTGAAAGAGGTGAAGTATCCAAAAGTAGACAGAGAGAGTAATGAAAAGTCCCACGATGAAGTAAGAGGGAGTGATTTAACAGAAAAATGGGGTCGAGGGTAGATTATACGAAGGAAGTGTAGACAGGGGCGGATTGATGTCTACGGCGCCCCGGGCTTAAAAAAAAAAAAGAGTGCGCGGCCTGCTTTCATAATATGAGACGATCATGCCTAGGACAAACTCTGCCATATCAGCAAGTTTAGCAGTTAAATTTAACAATCTTTCAGCGTCTTTTCATTCTCCTCTTCTCTCTCTCTCTCTCTCTCTCTCTCTCTCTCTCTCTCTCTCTCTCTCTCTCCCTCTCTCTCGCACACCCCCTTTCCCTCCACCCATCTCAGTCTCTCTTTCTTCCCTCCTCCTCTCCATTAGGAAAAAAAAAGAGGATCATCCTCCTGCGCAGGGCTTTCTAAAAACCCAGTGCCCTGAGCACATCCTATGATGCCCATGCCTATATCCGCCCCTGAATGTAAAAACCGGTTTCAGGGAAAAAGCAAAAGACTAACACAGAAATGACGAACTGTGGATTTATATTAAGAGAGAAGGCGGAAACTGGGGCACAGGGTGAACTGGAGCGCGGCATGGTCATCTCTTGGTCATCTTTATGGTCTCTACTTTCCAATTTTGGGAACTGACAAACTTATGAGGTTTATTGAAAGGGTAATTGGGTATACAGTATTACATTTGCCTCAGATGGCCGAGTTCTTTAGTGGGATTGTCTTACGACATACAGCAGTCAACACCGATTGATCGCAATTCCTCGGGAGCAAAACAACAAAACTGTTACGATTAAAAGAAGTTACAATAATCCAGTGACATTTATATAGAAATATAGCATGCTGTAATATGGACAACGTTGCAAAGATGCGGAAGATGCGATTTTGTGGATTGCGATTACGTAGAGTAGATGATATCGTAAGGACAGCGTGTGTTGGCTTTTACTGTTCCCCTAACGACCCTTTCAGCACAAGTTATGGATACATCAGAAATGTGGCTTAGGTCCCCGTCACGCCACGGACAAGGAAGTGCCTTTTAAATACTGCCAAATAGAAAAAACTTGCTGCCAGCAGGAATTGGAGGCGGGGCCCTTCGCATCAAGAGGTACGCACTCTATTTTCGGCCACGCTGCCATCTCGAATGTAGCAATTTACGCACAATGCCTCGAATATACCAACTTACCTACAACATTTCCAATGTAGCTAATAATATTACCCAGAACGTCCCGAATTACCTGTTTCCCATAATGTCTCCAATGTAGCTGTTTATCCAAAACGTCTCGAATGTAGCTATTTACCCACAGGGTCCCGAAATAGCTATTTATTTACAATATCTCGCATGTAGCTATTAACCCACAACGTCTCAAATGTAGCTATTTATCCTCAACGTTTAGAATGTAGCTATTTACCCACAACGTCTTGAATGTAGCTATTTATCCTCAACGTTTAGAATGTAGCTATTTACCCACAACGTCTCGAATGTAGCTACTTACCTACAATGTCTCGAAGGTAGCTGTTTACCCACAGTGTCTCAAATGTAGCTATTTATCCTCAACGTTTCGAATGTAGCTATTTACTCAGGTTTTGAATGTAGCTATTTACGCAAGTTTTGAATGTAGCTATTTTCCCACGACGTCTCGACTGCAGCTACTTACCTACATTGTCTCAAATGTAGCAATTTACCCACAACGTCTCATATTAGCTTTTTATCCACAAAAAAGAAGCAAAACAACAAAAAACGAAAGAACAAAAACCAAAAAACGGGTTGACACTGAACACTTTTCCATCCAATTACTCTCTGAGTTACAAGTCACCAGCATAGGGCAAGACGCCTCGATCTTCCATCAATTCCAAGCCATCTCTTATTTCAAGCTAACATGGCGGCCACCCTGTTATTTTGCAGGAAAGTGTCAGTTCGAGGGACGGCAAAAAAAGGAAGAGAAAAAAAAACAACAACAAAACAGTATGGCTTTATTGGGCTGAATGACGTCATTGGTTTGATGCTTTTCCAAGATCACGGTCAGGATGACCCTAAAGAGGGGTCGGTCAGCTTTTTAACAGTCAAACCTCGATAATTATGTATGCCTTTGTGCAGGAAAAAAATTCATACTTATTATTGAAGCCAACCTGAATATTAGAAAGACAGATAACCACGGTTTTGGGTTGCCTTTGGGCAATATCGTCAGAATGTAATGTCACTTATGTTATTTTCTGAAAACCTCTACCCTTACAGCAACCAGTTTGGGTTTATATTTAAGTTAACTTCACCCGTATTAGAAACATCTAAAACTAATTGCCATAAACGTCTAGGGTTTTTGTTTTTTTCAGAAGTTAACGCATCTGGCGTGACATTCTACTGGAGGTGACCCAGTATTTTTACATGTAATTGTTAATTTTGATGCTGCTCTAGGCGCTGTTAACGACAAGTCAAGGTGTTTATCGAGGGTAGGGAAGCAAACTATCGTATCTAAACATGGCCGTATCTCGAGATACGATAGTTTGCTTCCCTGCCCTCGTTATATTCTCGACGCCATTAAAAAGTCGAGAACTTGCGCATTAACGATGGAATCTCTTAGCTTTGTAAGAATTACTTCAACACTGCATGTTGAACGCTACTAAGGATGCATTCAGAACCGATGCACTAATGTAATTGGTACGATGTACGAGATCCCATCGTTAATGCGCAAGCTCTCAGTAATTAAGCTTTTCCGTGATGGTCATTCACGAACAAACGACACAACCTCAATGTCCCATTCCTTCCCGCACAGTTATGGTGTTATCATTGTCGTTATCGTTATCATCATCCCTGATTAAGAAAGAAACCCACTAAATAATAATAATAATGCGGTTTATATGTCTCCTATCCAGGCTAATGCCCGCTCACGCGACTTCACACTATCATTACCCCAATAGGCCTGATCACTCTAGGACTTTCTCGACTCCCTGGGGAACATACAGTGCCGCTGCCATTTATAGGCGCTGATCACTAGCATTCTGACAATATCTTCCAATGCCTAAAGCCAGGTACCCATTTTACAGACGGGTGGACTGAGGAAAATGAGAATGAAATGCTTTCCCAAAGGCACTTACAACATGACCGTGGTCGGGAATCGAACTCACGACCATTAGATCTTGAGTCCAACGCCGTAACCATTAGGCCACGCTGCTCCACTAAACAGAAAAGTGCAGAATGCATAAGAGGAGAAAGTGAGGCTGAATTAAATCTAAATCAGTAAACAGTACAGGAAGAGACGAAGAGGAAAGAATAAAGAAAAGAGGCCAGAAAAAAAAAACAGCCGCCTGACCAGACAGCGAACATGAGACCCTCCGAGACATTATTATCACCATCATCATCATCAACATCTTTATCATCATCACCACCACCACCACGACCACCACCATCACCACTGTCATTTAAAACCTGTCTGGTTGTCCGAAGACGTTCTTGTATTTTGTGGTTTTCCCTGGATTCAAAATAAAACAATTTTTTTTACAGAACAGGAGTTATTGATGTGTCCCTAAACCTGTTTTAAATTATTTTGGATGAAGGATTTCTTTCTTTTCATTATGTATTTCACTTCTTATATTACATACTCTTAAAAAAACAAAACCGTCATTGGCATCTGACGAAAAAAGAATGCTACAATTCCCATCATTATCACTGTCTTCGTCGTTGTTGTTGTTATTGTGTTGTTGTTGTTGTTGTTCATGTTGTTGTTGTTGTTGTTGTTGTTGTTGGTGATGATGATGTTGTTGTCATTGTTGTTTTTGTTGTTGTTGTTGTTGTTGTCGTCGTTGTTGTTGTCGTCGTCGTCGTTGTTGTTGTTGTTGTTGTTGTTGTTGTTGTTGTTGTTGTTGTTGTTGTTGTTGTTGTTATGCCATTTCTCATCTTATTTGACTATATACAATTAATATTGTTTGTTGTCACACATAAAAAGAAAAAAGTTATTAAGCAGTGATTTCAGAGTTACTATAAGATATTCTTCATAAGGGATATTGGAGGTGAAACGCACATGAGGAACTCACATTTAGTTACAACACGTGAGCCAAGAGCAGGCATGGAGTTGAGTTAAATATTGACAATAGCCACGTGACTGACTAGACAAACCCCTCATGACTGTTACACAGTAGTAGATAAGGGTGGGAGTTATGTATTTTATGTAGACCACACATTATACGGTGTGTTGAGTCTATTATCTGGATATATGGAGTTTCCCGAGGCGCTTGAGGGGCGATCGATACTGGACCCAGGCCAGACCCCAGGGAGACACACTGACAACCCTGCGGTCTCAAAGGTTGCTCATCTTAGCTGGGGCTATTTTTGGCTACTGTTGACTTTGACTTCTTACCGCTGCCAGTTTCGTTCGTTTATTGATGGCTTGTTTGTTTGTTTTATTTTTGTTTTAATTTTGAAGATAGTCGACGTTACCCCGTTCGCTATAAATGACTTCCATGTACATCCTAATCCTTTGGTCCAAACATCGCTTGACGTAAAAGTTGTTGTTGTTGTTGCTGTTGTTGTTGTTGTTGTTGTTGTTGTTGTTGTTGTTGTTGTTGCTGTTGTTGATGTTCCAGGAGCAGCAGTTCAGTTTCGATTTCGATGTACCCCTACGTGTTATTTCCTATACAATGAAGTATTCCTATGTACAGGGGAACAATATAGCTACAATAATGGAAAAGGGCGGTAAAACTCTTTAACTCCGAACAATCCTACGTTGCGCTAAATGAGCTTCTGACAAACTGACGACATAGGCACTTAACAAAAAAAAAAACCAACATAACGGAGTGAGGGTCTAGTGACGATCAAGATAATCCCGCACTAGTATAAACAAAAAGGATCTTCATACTCTTCCACAGACAAAATGGCGGATAGAACTACATCATACATTTGTTTTCATCGTATCAATCGTATGAGAAATTGAAGGTCGTATTGACATCATTAATCTGTCTTCGTCCTTCTAGTCATCTGACAAAATGGGGTTGGGGGAAGGGCAAGTGGGAGGGAGGTGGAANGGGGGGGGGGGAAGAAGACACCTCATGTTATCCCTTTCCTCCAACTATTCTTGTGACAGCTGGTAATGGCGGTCGCCATGACACCGGAAATGACGTACAAGGAAGCTAAATAAAAGTCCTGTGGCAACCAGGCTTTCACCGCGTTTCCTCGCTGGCCTTTCAGTCCCACTTCCTTTAAGTTCAGGGCAAACAGCAATCATAGAGGCAAGAGAGGGAAGAGCAGTGGCGGAGATAAATGAAAGAGAGAAGGGAACTTGTGCCTTCCCAACCCACCATAGCCCTCCTCCCCCTCCCCACTTTTACATGGTGGCCCCACCTCCCTCTCATATATTATCACTGCATGAGTGTCCCTTTCACCAATTACTGTATCCCTAACACTGTCTCTTGGCTAGACACCCCCCATTTGCTCCGCCCCTGAAGAATAAAGGAATAATAGTGCTCGGTATTTAAATACGAGGAAGAGTATTTGGTGGCAGACAAGCCGCTTTGGAATTTTGTTTTCCTCTGTTTTGGGGAATCGATGCTCTTGGACAAGGCTGGCTTGATCGCTTCCTTAACCGATACGAGAAAGCTGAAAATCAGTGTCGTAGACAAAAAAAAAGTTCAGGCAAGGGGATAGCTCTGCCACAGAAAAATCTACTCCTCTCCCGTCCTCGGGAGACCTCAGAGAGCTCTTGGTAGTTTTCATCTGCATGCTTCGCCTCGGTGTATCTTCACTGTGTGGCCTTTCCCCCACTGCTACCCTCACCCACGAAAGTGCCATGTCTGTATGCACGTCTCGACTACGCCACTGTCCGAGAGATTGAAAACGTATACGTGACACTCATCCCTGTGAATGAGCACGATCTGTGGTACTCATCTTGACACTGGCTGTCTCTCATTCAACTCCTAAATGATAAACACTTTTGTAAAAGTCTGGTGTTTTTTT
>JAWQUT010000039.1:2677994-2689101 GCA_033807755.1 Ellobium chinense | reverse complement strand
CTCTCTCTCTCTCTCTCTCTCTCTCTCTCTCTCTTCTCGTCTCTTTCACTTCTCGTCTCGCGCTCTACTCCTCTCTTGTGCTTTTATTCCAGCTGTTTTGTTTTTTTTTAACCTGATCTCACCACTCTCTGACGATTTGCTTTTGGAAAATAAAAGAAACAAAATCCACCATAACGTTTTGTGCTACCAAAGCCTTGACATGTTTACCGGCTGTCACTGGCTGACTTCTACTGCTTAAGTTGTACTGAGGTCAACGCATAGAGCTACCCTGCTTTGCACTAAATTTTATTGTCATGCTCCAAATGTTCCTGAAAATCAGGGATACTCAACAGCCTTAATATTACAGTCAACTCCGCATAATCACAAGAGAAAAGCTTGCAATTAAGAGGGGCTGGTACTATTCAGGAACTTTAATTAGGAATATCAGCATTTTGTCAGGTGTTAACTAATGCGATTAAACGAAAGTTGGGATAATCCAGATTGCGATTAAACAAAACAGACTGTATTCGTGTTAAAGGCCATTAGGTCTGTTACGTTTAAACACAGTTTCCCTCTTCCGTGTTGATCCCTTGTTACTTTAATTAGAGTTAGAGCATTTTTACTTGTGTCAGCTCGAGACGAAAACCGGGTGACACTTCCTGGTAGAATACTTAATTGAGAGCAGAGTCTTGGGAAATTAATGGTTATGGCCCAACGGGAAAGGGGTCAACGGACGGAATTTCGTTGTCACATGAGCAGGAAAGGCAATATTTTGATGAATAGCTCAGACGAGACGAAGGCAGTGGTAGTAGCCTCAGCCAAAGCGTATCCGGTAGAACGTCATGGACAAGCTGGGGTTTGGGTGGATGTACAGTAGGAATGTAGAACCAACAGCGTAGTGCGTGGTGGGCCGATATCTGAAACTGGAGGTATCGAGATACGCAACGTTTATGCCCTAAGCATCGAAAGTACAGATTCTACTTCGATTATGGATACTCACTACTAGCAGGTTACCTGACCTACGAACGGAAAGGAGAATGAAAATAAGAGTACTCACATGTTAAAAAAATGTCATCTTAACATCTTCCTTCCAGCTTGCCATAGCTAAAACAATGCTTATGTCCGGTCCGCACAAGTGAACAAAGCTTCACCTCACCACATGACGCACCATCTGAGAATGCAAGTCACGGTCACCAAATGTCGTGCGATCTGAGAATGGAAGTTCCGGTCTGAGACGGAAATGACGAACTTGACGGAGGTACATTATCACGTCGTATTCGCAATCATTAATTGATAGGTGATAATTATGACTCAATTTCTGAAAAATATTTACGTTTTTGGAAAAGAATGTTTAGACCACGTACAGGTTTGGTATATTTTACATACGTGTGCCAGGTTTCATTTCTCTCCTCCGCATATTAAGAACGCCTTTGCGGGAACAACGTTGGGCCCAAGCTCCATCATTATATGATAGTGAATGCATTTCGGTCACTTTCGGTATTTTTTTTTCACATCTGTGAATACTTTTGACGTCTTTGGTAATTAAAGTAACGCAAACTGTCATCGCTTACATCGAGAGTATCAGTATGGTATCGAAACTTCAGAGTCCAGAGCTTGCATTTTGATACCGGCATATAATTTCTTGAGTTTTGATGGCAGTATTTGAAATCAGTACTCACAATCCTTAGAGTCGTTGTGAGATTCGACCTCGGAATCGCAAGTATCTGGAAAGCCCTGAATCTCCCTCGGACTGAGTTGATCCCACCCAACCACAGCTCAACAGCAAGAAAGAAGTATGAAGTTAATGGTAGTTGTAGTAAATCTTTATGCTACAATGGGCTTATCCGGAAAGCCTGCAATGCAGGATGTTGTCTGATGAAAACACATTACTAAGATAGAGTGGGCAAATAAAAGTTAATCACCATGAGATTTTGCATCTCCTTTCAAACATTCAGTTTTATCCACCGGATATACTTCCCCTTGACACGCCCAAAGGAAATGGCGTCGCCTTTATGTGTAGAAGCCATGGTCTGTGACACGTTTTATAGACCCATGGTATTCTCCTATTGGAAACGATACAGATTTAAAAAGTCAGAAAAGTCCATTGAGATCTTCAGCCCCAAACGTTTCCATAAATTTCCAGGGACCAATACGCTCCAGATTTGGTGATGTAGTGTGTGTGTGTGTGTGTGTGTGTGTGTGTGTGTGTGTGTGTGTGTGCATGCATGCATGCATACAAGTGTTAACTTCTTCAGATGAAGTTCTCTTCATACATGGAGAAGGGTAGAAAAAAAAATTATTTTAAAAATATTGCGCGCGATTATGCCAGACGTGTGTGTTTTAAGGGGATTGCAGTAAAGCGAAGGTTACAGTCTTGGCGTGGCCATGTGTTGCCTAATGCGCAATATGTGATAAATCAAGACAGTTATCTTGTCAAGTTCTCCACATCAGAAATGTCATCCCACACCGACAGTGGACGACGTGGCCATGTTGCCTGCGAGCTCATCACGTTGACATCTTCTTGACATTGATGACGGAGCCACGACAGTGTCCTTTATGGATGTGACAAATGGCATAGGGGGGAAAAAGGGAAGGGGGTCTGCTTTCAGAGGCAGGTTCATAGACCAAAATGTTGACGCAAGTCTGAGGTTACCTTATGATAATATCTTTGAACCGAATTCCTTCGGCACAGATCAATGTATTTCGAATTGGCATATATAGGAGATTCATGGGATGCTGAAAGCCAGTTCTTGTAAAGTATATTTCGAAGTATCCATAGGACGATCAGAGCAAAGTGCTACGGCCTATCTAGGACTAGTTTCGTATAGAGGGTTTTCATAACAAGATAGCCTTATTTTGTGTTATCTATTTTACAATGGAGATTTAGAGGGTGGGGTAGGGAGTGAGAGGGAAGCCGCAAACATCTGAGTTTTTTTTTTTTCTAATCTCGAAGAAATCGGAGGGCAGGAACACACAGGCCCCTATGGATCCACTCCTCTGCACAAAGTAGTATATTCAAACGCCGGGTAGTCTTCTCTCCTTCTCGTGTGTTAACTCTTAGCTAAGCCTTAAATCATACGGTATTACTACGGTATTACTTAGCTGTCTCTTGTTTCCTCTCAGACCATGAGCGACTGCGCATTCCATCTCTCTGCTGGCCATTCATGTTATTTATTCTGCCGTTGTTTTGAGAAACCTTCTAAAAGAGCTGCCTCTGCTGAGGTTTAAAAATTAATGGCAGTCAAGCAAGCAAACATGAACTAGCTATCCAGCCAACCAACGAATAAAGCAAGCAACCAACCAAATAACTAACCAACCAACCAAACAACTAATGAATAAATCAATCGGCCTGCCAGCCAGCCAGCTAGCCAGCCAGCCAGCCAACCAGCTCACCAGCAAGACTCTCACCTTAGGCCTCATGTGCTCGGTAAACTCCAATAATCGTTATAATTCTTTCTCTTCGTGTCCTGTTTTGTTTGCATCAAATTTTACTAACGAAGCTTAACACCCTGCAGATTCAAAAGTATGGATCAGCTCCTTGTAATTCTGGAAATTTTGCTGCAGACATTTTTATGACAAAGTTATAAAATTTATTTTATATTCGATCATCACTCCTAACATTCAGACAATCCGGTGCCCCAATGATTTTTACGTGATGAAATTGAAATCTTCGCTCTCCAAAGGTTGGGCCCATATCCTAGCTATAAATAATAACAGTGAAGTGGTGATTATAGCAACCTTACCGCATTCCACAAGGCATAATGTTACCGTTTGATCCTTGATTAACGAGATTGCCCTCACTTTATTGTGCAAAGGTTTCCATCCCATGTAACAGACAACAAAAAATAGTTATGACCGAATACTGGTGAAACAACCGTGGGCTTTATTGTGACAGAAAGCGACGCGACTGATGTAGCTTGTGACGGTATTCATTATTTGCACAAGCTGCACCGAAACTCCTGCTCCTCAAAACCACAATGTCTTTTAACCAACGCGGTTTTTCCATTCCATGTAACAGACAACAAAAAATAGTTATGACCGAATACTGGTGATACAACCGTGGGCTTTATTGTGACAGACAGCGATGCGACTGATGTAGCTTGTTACGGTATTCATTATGTGCACAAGCTGCACTGAAACTCCTGCTCCTCAAAACCACAATGTCTTTTAACCAAAGCGGTTGGGGTTTTTTTTGTCGGTTTGGTTTACTGTACTATTGTCTGTTGACTTAATCCACGTAACGTACACGGATAAATGGAAAACATATATATTTCTGAGGCTAACGATCCTTCTTCACCGAGGGTTCTGCCGTTTTATGACAAAAGGAAGAAAGCGCCATCGGGAAAGTTTTGAGAAAATCGCAAAAATGTTTTTCAAACTTTAAGGACTCGCCTTTATAATTGTTTATAATTAACACTGGCGCTTAGTGTCCTTTAAGGTTCCATAACTTCGTTATTTATTGAGATATCGTGATGGGACCCAGATAGAAATGTGCGTCATCATCTGGGGATTCCAAAACTATAAATAACTCAGTTTGACCTACTTTGGCGCTTTCGTCCTTTTGTCATAAAACGGCAGGGCTCTCCTGTCAGTTAAATCAAGAGATAGCGCACTAAAATTATACCAATAAATGCATGTTAACATGGATCAATTTTAGCTTTAACACAAAAAAAAATGTAGTAGAATGACACAAAAGTTGATTATAACAGTTCACGAAACAAAACTGGTGATTCATTGTATATGTTCCATGAAATCATGTCCCTGACCAGAAACTTCATTAGATAGATAGATAGATAGATAGATAGATAGATAGATAGATAGATAGATAGATAGAGATATAAAATTCTTGAAGTTAATTATACAGTCTTTTTTTGTGTGTGGTTTCTTGAAGGAGCCAGTCAAAAACTTGATCTGAAATCGTCATGATGCTACAGTGAAGTTATCAGTGTAATGGGTTACACTGTGAGACCCAAAGATTACATACGAGGAGGAGCCTCACTATCAAGGAACTGCTGTAAAAAGCACTGTCATTCGGCCTGACGTACAAAAAAACAAAATAAGGTTTATCATACTTTACGCAAATGAAAACCTTCTTTCTTCACGCAAACGTGATCAAGGGATTAGTGAAATTTACACAACGTAATGCTATCCAGTGATGTTTGTTTCTTTTTTTTTTGCAATTTGTCGAGGGAAAAAAAAGTGGAGTGAAAAAAATATGTTGTATAAGGGGTTTCGGTAATCCGAGGCCGTTCTCTGGCCCATAAGTGCATATTCCATATCAACATTCATGATTATCTTTTTCTTCGGTTTCATGTTGTTTGGATAGATTTTTTTATTTATCTCATAATGTAATCAGACACTTAACGCATGTGAGATGATCTGCATTTAAAATGTAGAGTGAAATGAACCGGGGGTGGAGGGTGGAGGGGGGGGAGAGGGGGAAAGAGGATGGGGGAACTTTTTCGTAAACCAAAGAATAACAATAGATGTTGGGAATTCAAGCCTGGCTGGAAAATGATCAGTATTTGAGAATATGAACAATATGAGTGAAAATATCTATGCTCTGCTGTCAGTATTCAGTATGAGAGCTTTAATTGTGTGGTGATATGAGTTTTTTTACTGATTAATTTTGTCACTTTCAAAACATGTCCCCTTATAAAGTACTCGATAAACTCGACGTAACAGCGAAGTAACGCTCTTAACCCCGGATGCCACTTGCCTCCTGTTCAAAAAAATATATTTTTTCTTTTATTGTCTGTTTCTGCCTTATGCCGTACAAACAAGCTATCAAAAGTATTAGATACCGGTACCGTAATATTATTGTGTTTGCCCGTGCACACTTATGTTACTGACGCAAGTAAATGCGCAAAGATATTACGAGAGTGTAGCCTAGTAGGCTATTCTTAATTTCTCAAGAATGTTTATATGTAAACCTAATAATATTCATACGAGCACAAACATTTCATAACATTATAATTGTCAGCAAAATGCTGATTACACGTGTTCTGAGCTGCAAGTCGTTATTAATAAAAAACAGACAGACCCATGTTGTCTGCTGTCATGTTAACTCCTATGTCACGAACACGATGCACAGCTATTCGAGGCGAAGGCTAGCCTATCTTCTTATTGGGGCACAAGGCAGAATGATAAAATTCTAGCTCATGTCCTCACGATTTCAAAATAAAAATTGCGTTCGTAGAGTGTAGTTTTCTGTTTGTCTTCATTTTTTTTCCAATCCCGCGCTGCATGGGTTAATGCCAGGGCACCGGCTATTGTGGCGACGCAGGCAACTGTAAAAAATATGGGCATTACGAGTAGGAATATTGTAGCCCAATTTAACAGGATCATTGTTGGATGGAGGATTGAAGAGGATTAGGATATTCTCTCGGTGGCGGCACTATGGTTTACGATATTTTCTTTTTGTTGTCTAATGAACTGGTCATGTTTCAGGAACTATGGCTAATACAAGCCCGCAATTGCTCATAACATGTGGCTTTTTGAGCAAATCTGTCCTTTCTCAGGTCTTTAGTCAGTAGCCCAACGTCTGCGACAATCGATGTCTGTGCGCCTGGGCAATTTCTCAATTAGTAATCTATATTTTAATACATTGTTTGTTGTCCTAGAAAGAATTACACCTTCATCTTCAATCAAAGCATTTGTCTTTGAAATTCAGATTCTGGGAGACCAGCAAAATCTAAGACTTAACTTGGCTAAGCTGCACAGACACGGGCAGTAGCAAGCTAATCTTTATGTTGGTAATGGGCCAATCATGAAGTGCCAAAACTGAAATTTAAGGATTCTCAACTCATTCCCGTTATATGCGTATTGCCAGATTTTAGCAAATCCCTTCTCCTTCCTTTGAGCATATGTAACAAAATAATTTATCCATGGCTCAAAATGAATCACAGTTAACAGTATTACGTTTCCATTGCCCGGCTCCCATAATAATGTAGATTTGTAGAGATGACCAAGTATACGATTAGAGTGTTAACTTTCGAGTGTCATTATTAGAGAAAGTCAAGATATTGTCACTTCTCCCCTATCCCTCTCAAATCGTTTTATTTGATCAGAAGTTAACTATAGCTCGAGTCGTAGTATTCTGCTTAAGAAATCCAATGGAAGTGAAACATTCACGTAATATACAGTTTTTAAAGTTTTCCAAATTACGACTAAACTTAGGATTTCAAACTCATGCTGTTAGTTTGCACGTTGTAACAATTTCTCCACGTTGCAGTGTCTTCACAGCAAATCGAAATTATGCTGCGCGAGCCGGCTAGTCACGACCATTATTCTGCCCGCACGTACACAGTGGGCTGCCTGCTAGGCCTAGTGAACCCCTCGCAATCCGTACAAAAGAACAGAACACAAACTTTTTTTTTAAATCCTCAGACAACAGTTTACTTCAGCCTGGCGTAGAACCTATCGTGTGTGGTGTGGTGAGCTCAGTCTTTCCTGTCGTGCGATATTATATCACATACAACAGCTCTGGTAAGGATTAAAGCACTTTCATTTCTCTGTGCACTGGATTATACTGCCGTACTATTATCCGTGAAGTGGCACGTTATTCAAGCCCAACGTATTTGCGTTCACACGGTAGCTTACGAACCGGCAAAGCAAAAGGATAGGCCTACCTACAAGCAGAGGGTAAACGACCCTGAGGCTGTTTGTGTGGATTTCTAGTACTATTTCCAACTGGGTTGTGTGTGGAGTGTGGACGACAGGCCACGCACCGCTTGGCGACGTTGGTTCTCTCGACTGTGTTCTTCAGTGGACATAGAGATCTATGTCAGTGGTGGTTGATTCCTGGTGTTCAGGTAGTTAAGACACTCGGTACGACGACTCATGAATGAACCTCAGGTAAAATGCATCGTCACTATTTTACACCACACATTGCACCTGTCATGTCAAATGTCTTTATCTTTTTTTTTATTGTCTATTCTGTTCAGCCTAACCCTGTTGTGTTTTTTAGACTGATGTGTTTGGACTGATTAGGCTAGCTTGACATCTGTTTTGATTAGCCGAGGCCTACCGCGGTAGAGATAGACACTGACTGAACTAAGCTGCTTCCTGTTGCTTCAGTGTTATCTTTTTCACGAGTCCAAGAGAAGCACCAGTTTTAATTAGATCTTAAATCTGGATCGAGATTTGTAGATAGGTGCTTCATCTTTCAGCGTTGAACACCTGGCTCTGCTGTATCGATGGAGTTGTAGTCCAGTGACTTTATTGGGGAAACAGTGAGTTGTAAATGTTTGGTGAGAGTTGACATGTCAGTCTCACTCCTCACTACTGTCTACTCTCCTTCTTAGTGCCAGTGGTAGCGTTGACCAGATAGACTATATAGTCTACGGATGATTTTTGGAAAGGCTGAGTTCTTTTTGTCCTCATTGTGGGTATGTAGGGGAGGGGAGGGGGCTTGCAGAGTAGATTCTGGGTAGTATTTTGATTTTGGTGGGAAAGGGAGTTCTAGTATTAGGGTAAACAGAAGAAAATCCAAATGAGACTCGCACATTAAACTTTACCCTGGATCACACTCACACTATTCACACAGCGGTACCTGTAGACAGCATGATAGCGTGATTCATCCATTGTCCTAAAATTTCAAAATCCTCTCTAAAAATGCATTGAACTTGATCATGCTCTGATCTGCCCCCCTTTCCTCTTTCTAAAGCAAATTTTTGGAAAGATATCCGTATGCAACAACCCGGAAGTAAGAACATACTAAAGAGGGATTATTTTGATGGGGTTGGTATAAAAAAGTGGGGCATGGTTTTTTGTGGGGGAAATAAAGAAAGAAAGAAAGAAAAACGGCAAGTAAGTTTGCTTCTTCAATATTGCGTGCTTGCGGGCTTTCATGTTATGGCATATGGTGATTATAACATAATGATACACATTTCAAATGGTCTGTGAATATCTGGAAGAGAAAAACACCATACATAATATTAGTACATGCACAATGTGGATTAGAACCTGTGACCGCCAAGTCCTTAGTCTGCGGTATAGCCGATATCACCAAATGACAAGTTGTAGGTGAGTGGGAATTTGGTGGTCATATACTAAAATTGAAAAATAGCGCCATATTAATGAGTGCACATGCTTTGTTTCATGAATATAAATGTAAAAACAGGTAGAAATCTTTGTTACAGTCAGGATTTTATATCCTGAAGTATTATCAGAGCGCATGTTATTTACATCTTGAATTCCCGTGACCTCTCGCAATAAGCGCGAGATATGCAAATTTTAAGGTCAAAAAATACAAAAGTTGGATCCGGGTATATAAACAAAACAAAATACCATAATATCCAGGATTCCAAGCTATTTTCAAGGGAGCATCAGTCGAGGCGAGCGTAAAAAATAGGTTGGATCCATATAGGTACATATAGTGCCAGGGGGGCTCCGCCCCCCTGCGACCCCCCGCAAACGGACGCTCCCAAGGTCGCGTCCTTGTACAGTACTCCGCAAAAATATCTATCATTGTTCCGGCCAGGGAATAAGTGAAACTTTTGGGTCTTACCTCGTATTGAATGAGGTCGGCAAAATGGCGTCCCTGGAGGCCGCCGAATCACCAGTTCGCCTAATGAAATTGGATTTATTACAAAGATTTTGAACCAAGCACCTTTTTAGTTCAATTACAGTAAGTATTGATTTGGACATCAAACCTCTAGAAATATATTTTGCGTGTGTAGGTGTTTTAGTTAAAATTTGACTGGTTGTTGCATGCGGATATCTTCCCAAATTTTTCATTAGTTGCAAAAAACCTAAAATCCTTCCAAATGGTTACAAATCCACCCTGAAATTTATAACAGGGGGAGAAAGTCTTCCCCAGTTCATATGACCCCGAGGAAACATTGCTTGCCTACTGATAGTAACTAACTACAACCCTAACCGTAACTCTACCCTTACACATACTCAAATACTAGGAATGTGTGAATAATCGCACATGTACGATTATTTTTTTGCTGGTCATTTCCCACGTTCATTTCATTAACAAAGATCTAAAAGGGTTTGCACACATTGGATAGTCTTGAATAATGAATTTATTTGCTCTATGGTGAAGGGAAATACGACGGGGGGCGCATGTGCTACTTTTCTAAGGTTTTGGTATAGCATTATTGGGCCGAATATAAACATCCAGGCAGTTTCTGCCATACTTATGTCAGTTCAAGGACTATTATATGGGCCTGTACTATTGAAATTTTCCATCCTTCTACCCTGTACTTTTATCTCACTCTGTACTGGTATTTGGACATTCATAATCATAGTAATTCCCACCGAGACAGGAGCGAGAGTCAAGGCGAGTCCCCAATTCTAATGTCTGTTGAGGCATGAGTATCGTGTGTGAGTTTCATTCAGAATTCCCCATGGGTAAAATTTATGTTACTATTAGCAGCGATGACATGGGTGGAAGTCCTTTTATTCTAACCCACATGCCTTTAAGATGGTATTCCTAACCCTAATTCCTAATGCTAATGAAGAGAGATTCCTTAACACTAGTACCCTTCAAGAAGGATCACTAACTCTTATAACTATAAAAGCCATTGCCGTTAAAAGTAAAGTGAGCCTCCTGCAGATTACAGCAATGTGTAGGCTACTCTGTAATTTCTAAAGCATAATCTGTAAATTATAGTGTATAACAATCCATAGAGTAATTAAAACATTAAGGTAGGACTAGTGACCACTGTTAAGGATTTGTTATTATGTGTCACCATGCAGTTGGGATTTCTCTGTCTGCTGGAAAGATGTTTCTTAAAGTTTGGTGGGGGAAGATATGGAATGGATGAAGCATGTCAGTTTATGTCATAGTCTAATAAATAATATAATATTACATAACACAAATGGTTCTTTTTGAGACACATTATGTATTGCTGTTGGGTCATCTAAAAATGTGAAATTTCACCAGAAACTTACATGGACTAAAGTTGTATGATACTGGCTTTTCATTTGTGTTAATGTTTGGTCTTTGATTTATCACCTTTTATTAGTATTACACAGTATAAATCCAGTCCATTTGGCTAACTTTCAGTTGTGTCTAATGTTTCATTGTCTGATTCTTGACTTGTCATAGATAAATTGTGCATGATTGCTAGAGGCCAGGGACGGACGGACGGACGGACGGACACACACACCCACA
>JAWQUT010000039.1:2651766-2669662 GCA_033807755.1 Ellobium chinense | reverse complement strand
TTTCCACACCATCCTGTGTGTAGATCTCGATCTATCTTTATTTCTGTCTGTGGAAGCAATAGGAGCTCAAATTGGGCCAAGGGGAGAACTTTATGGGAAGATCATGGTGATGAAGCTTCCTTCTTGTCTCCTCCGCTTTCTTTCTCATTAACTCTCTCTCTCTCTCTCTCTCNCTCTCTCTCTCTCTCTCTCTCTCTCTCTCTCTCTCTCTCTCTCTCTCTCTCTCTCTCTCTCTGTATCCATTTCTCTTTTCTGTCATTCAAAATTTTACTGTACTGTATGCTGATTGAGAGCTAAGGGATTCTTTTTTCTTAACATTGTTCTTTCTTTCTTTCTTTCTTTCTTTCTTTCTTTCTTTCTTTCTTTCTTTCTTTCTTCTCCAGAAAGAGAAGTTCCGTCACGGAAATTAGAAGTCTTGTGGGAAAACTCTATTCCCTGATCCTCTCCCCCACTGTCCCCGGAATTAATCTGTTTCTACCTCCGATAGACTCAGTGCTGCTGACAGGGAACTTACTAGTGCTATGACTCCGTAGGGCCCTCTCAGAATCCTGATCGCTCACTCTATCTCTCTTAGCGATGACATACCCTCCACTTGTATTGAGATGGAACAGAACGTTAAAATCTTACTCATTATTCTGAATTATTTTCGCCAGTCCTCATCAAACCCACCATATTCCTTCCCCCACCCCATGCAGCTGTGACGTAGCTAGACTAGCTTTCTTTGCCGAAATATATTTGGGAGAAAAAATAGGAACTGGGAGATGGACACAGGCCAGGCTACCTTCCTTCTTTGACAAAAAACTGAAGCCATAGCTGTGAAAAAAATATGTTTATCTCCTACCAGAACGTCTTGACACGCAAGCTATTCCCCAAATTATATCTTCATTAATATTGCATATATACAGGAAATTACGCAGCGACTGATTGACACACGATCGCTCTCACTGATAAAAGCCGAACGTTCACCAAATCTGCTTTATTGTAACATGTTTCCAGATAGCAGAATACTGCACTTTCAGTATAGAGTCACTTGAACAATCACAACTCCTTGTTACTCTAACGTTACGCTTGCCCCGAAGAGTTGAAATTACGCGGCGTAAACTCTTATCTTTAAATCGCGAGACGTCACTTTTTTTTTTTTTAACCTAGACTCGAGACTATATCATTCTTCTAGAAAGAGGCAGACGAGTTTTAAGGTTTTCATTTTTTTTTTTCCAGTTTTGTTAGACGGAAGGAGAGATTGTCTGTGATAAAAAAAAATGAGTGATGGGAAAATACCGACTCGCCAATTCGCTCCCTGCCACCTTTTGACGTAATGGTAACATTGGGAGTGAGCCAGGGAGGAAGAGATTTTTCACAACAGCCCTGGCCTGTTTGTCTACCTCGTGACGTCTGAAGGCCTTTTACTGCTCCATCACCGTGACGTACTTAACCATGAGCTGAACTTTTTTAAAACATGCGTGGTAATATCAGTCGGTATTCTTACCATTTTGTTTTTACGGGTTTCCTCTTTTTTTTTTTTTTAAACCCTTTAGTGCCCACTGGTCCGTATTTGGCAACCCAACTTCAAGGGTCCAGTATGGAGTGGTCCAAATATGACACGGATATTTCAGTGCCCGGAGGTCCAAATTTGACCCAGAATTTTGCACCTATTAAATATTGACATTGTTCAAAATCAAGGTTTCATTTTTATTATGGGTGGCATTTGAAGTGTGTATGTAAAATTTCAGAATTTTCCTACCAGTATTTCTGTGCCTGGGCACTAGAGGGTTAAGACACATGTAGACTATTAAGCGGAAGCAGTTTTGCATTCATTCACGTTGGTATACAATACTGCCTATTTGCTGCTTCATCACTTTGACGTACTGTGAGTGGTGATGTCAGTCGGTACTCCTACCTGTATGGTATTTTGGGGCTTCCCCTACCTCATTTATAAATTACATGTACTAAGCGGAAGCTCATTTTGCATTCTTGGACATTGGTTGACAATGTATTTTTGCTACTTCATCACCGTGGCGTCCTATGAACCAGATTTAAAATGTGGGCGTTGATGTCAGTTGATCCTTCCACCGACTGGTCTTTTTGAGCTTCCCTTCTGTTAGTAAGCGGAAGTAACATGGCTTCCGTGTTGGCATATTTAGCGTTCTATTCCTCAAAATGAGGTTTTCAGATAAAATGGGATCGCAGACGATACTTTTGTTATCTGTTTGGTACCACAAGGATTCCTCAGAAATTCACAGCCTAATGTCAATATTGACCCATGATGACCTAAATTGTGGGCAAATTCTGTAAACATCAATACGTGTGACGTACAGTCGATGGTGTCAGTCGGTCCTCCTTCATTTTATGGCTGTATTCAGCGTATTGATCCTTAAAGAATAGTCTTCACTAGGCGGAAACACACTTCCTCCATGTTGGATGCTAGTAATTAGGTCATTGCTGTTGGTTAGATTTCATCAGATTAATAGGTCGGTTCTGATGGCCGTTTGGGAATGTTCTGTGTGTATGTATTTGTGTTGAATGAGGTATATAATATTGTGTGATATGGTACACACATTTTCTGAAGAGGTGAATAAAAAGTCGAATCTTCATCTTCATCCATGTACGAGTTCCGAGACATAAAGGACGTAACATTTGTTTTTCTTATAAAAGAGGAACTATGCTAGACAACATCATGTGTATAAAGGGGTAGTATGGGATCCCATTTTGCATAGCTCATTCTTGTAGAAGAGGACGCCGAACGTCAACGTTGGCGATTTTTAAGTTTCAAGCATAAAAAATAGTAAGGTTGCCATCACCATCAATTATGTACCGCCATCGTTACTGTTTTCGTCGCAGTCAGTGTTTGGTTATTTTAATGGCGAATACTGTTCTGAAATACATTGCAGCAAGCGTCTCGTCGAAACCGAGAGTGAAATTCCGACTTAGTCATCATTTTATACCACACTTCTTCATTCAGCCAAAACACTGGAATGGATTCCTGATCACACTACGAATTCGTATACTTTGATCAGAGATGCCCATTGGATGATCGGCGAGACAGTATCTGGCCTGCCAAGGGTGGTAAACATAACCCCCGAAGTTATAATAGACAGCTGAATACGTTACATTGTTCCGCGTTATGCATCCTCGTAAATCATGCCCTCGTGTATGCAGTGCACTTCATAACGACCAAAATGCCAAACCAGTCAATTTTTCTAGAGGGTCTGGAACCCCATAGACTATCAGAACCGTCCTCCTTTTCCCTGATCTGTCTTGCTATTCACCCCTCATATTCTCCTCACATACCCATACAGCAGCACATAAATCGTGCTCACCCTGTGTCTCAATGCCCCAGTATTCTGTAGAGTCTAGGCCAGATTTCGCTCACACCCAAAGGCGCGTGACGCAGCGAGCACGGATCAATAAGGACGACCTGATGGAGCCATAGAAACATGCTTGGCCACCCTGGCCCTGGACCAACTTTCACGTCTGCGCAGACAGAAACGGGCTCCCATAATGCACCAATGTTGACACAATTATTTGGCAATGTTTATATAATGTAAGGCGGTGGTCGCTCAAAAAATTTACTCACTCGATTGGAGCTCATTTGGAATGTATTCAGCCCATCAGCCGCACGTGGGGAGAGTAAAAAGGGCTGATTGTGGGCGTTGAGGCCAAATTAAAATATGCAAATTTGGCCAGCATTCTTTCTCGGCAAGTGTGCCGGAAAACAGGGCGCGGAAGATGAAAAGAGTAATTTAGGGAGAGAGAGAGCGTGTTTTTTGTCATGCGTGCGTCTTTGCGTTGGAGCTTTTTCTTACGGCAGCTTGCAAACGCGTGATTGAAGTCTCATAGACGATATCGATAGGAAGTGTTCAGATGGAATTCGGAACGTATCGATGCAATGTCTTCAAAAGAACGCTGACCCTATCGATGTGAGACCTTCAAAAGAGGCGCTGAACTCCATTAGTAACGTAAGCCTGGATCTTAGAGATGGTAAAAAGCGCTGGGCTAACAACGATTGTGTGCCCAGTAAAATCTCTAATGATTGCACGTTGGCAGACCAGGAGACAATGATCACTCACATTCTGGCTCCAGTACACCATTAGGGCGCTCATTGATTTTTGTTATTTATAAAAGGCCACTGGCGGGTGGAAAATGCCAGCGGTGGCTGTCCGGCCTTGTTAAATGTGTTAAGGGCAGCAGGGCTTTGATAAAAACGGCGATTTCGATCATGTCGTGCGAACGCGAATCCAAATTCTCAAGGATTTGTGTATGTAGAATAAGAAAAGAATCATTATTCTACTCTTGTATAGGACAGTGATAGCTCAAAGAGCCGTTGACGCCTCTCTCCTCTTTCCTTCCTTCTTTCTCTCTTTCCTCTCTTGCTTCTGTCGCCCACTCTCAGTATCTCAGCTGTCTTTTTCTTGCATTTTGTCGTGGAAAATGTCATCCCTGGCTGACCTTTATCTTGCTAGATGTTAGAAGCTGAGTTATACCAAAAACTTGCGATTTGGTAAATGTGGAATCCAAATTCCCAAGGATTCATGGTCTCTCGAAATAAAAACAAAAAAAACAATCGAATCCGCATTCTACTCTGCGAACGGCTCTGCTGCCATTACGAAATGTCGTGAAAAGGAAAAGAGAGGGTTGTTCATGGACGGCCGATCTTGAAAGGAAATCAAGGGTTAATGTACGCACACTAGCCACAAAGCCAGCGGGCTTCCAACACTGGCTGGTGATCAAATACATGTACTGTATTTTGACCTAATGTAATGACTGCCCACTTGCCTAGTGTCAGACCGTGTAATAATTCGCATACAAGTGATTACACAGCTGATCGGTGTTCAAGTGGAACTGGGAATGTATTGATATAATTCATGAGGAATTCAAAAGTGGCACTGAACTCCATTAATAACGTAATAAGCACTGTTTGTTTTTTTTAGTCTTCCACGCTTCCATACGCTGTTTCAAAACAGCAGCCCTGGTTATGTAAGTAGCTGGTCGATCAAGAGACACACACGAAAACATTGACACTAATGACGCTCTGACCGTGACTCTGGTCTTTCGTAATGTTCTCTAGAGTGGTTGGCCTTTACAGGGCGATATAGACAGGCTGGTACGTGTGCTTTCTGTATCATTTAAGCACGCGGCCTGTTCCCATAAGATTGTTATTGAGGGTGTTGTTATTATACTGTCTTACTGTATAGAGGAACCTCAATATTAGGTACATCAATAATGTTTATATTTTTGCCTCATTAGTAAGTACGAATTTACGTGCACAGATTCATTTTATTATTATTTTTTTAATTTGGACGTGTAGGCCCTCTAATAAGTGTCTTTAAAAGTATACCTTTTCCATGCACTTTGTCATAATTATTTGGACGCTCTCTCTCCCTTTCTTTTTTCACTGCTTCTCCCCCCCCCCCCCCCCCCNCCCCTCTCTCTCTCTCTCTCTCTCTCTCTCTCTCTCTCTTTCTCTCTCTCTGTCTCTGTACCCTCCCTACCTCTCCCTGTCACTGTTGTTGAACTTTTCTTTCTCCACAATCATTTGATTTTTGCTTCTCATCTTGTCGGGAAGAACTGAGACATGGGATATGATCAAATTAGTAGTTGATGTAGGATGAAATCAATTTGGATCTTCTTACCAGTGTCTCTGCTTGCTCGCTTACCTACTTACTTCCGCCCCTGAATAAAAAAGTGTCGCGCATTTTTTTTGCCCCTCTTCCAAATGTCTGACAGGATGTCATTGTCATTAGGGTTTTTGACGAAGACTGCGGTTCTGATCATGATTGAATCTGAATCCTACAGGATTTTTGGGACCGATATGTGGCTAAACCTGAATGTGATCGTTTGTTCCACTTTAACCGTTTACTTGTGATTACCCGGAAACCGGTGCCCATCAGAAATTGCGAGATATTACTCAGTATCATGAGTAACCGGATACCAATAGATAGTAAGGTTGCCTGTTTAGCCAGGCCTAATTCATACACTCTGCACCCTCACCCCCCCCCCCCNTTTTTTTTTCCCCTTGTCTGGCAAAAAAAAAAAGTGCCAGCTCAGGCCATATTTGACAAAATGGCGGGAAAAGTGACGTCATCATTTATTTTTTTTTCCTAATCTGACAAAATGACGCCTAGCCTAGCTCAGTCTGTGCTATGCATGACTTCAGTCCACTTCACGTTGACAGCGATTGCCTCGCTTTTACACCTGGATTACGAAGAAACCATCAGGTGGTGTTTAATAATAGAAAGTGGAGTCTGATAGTCGCGTGAAGTGGTCACGTTTTAGACAGTGCCAGTTTAGACAAGCGTCAACGTCTTAGCGATAAGGACTTCACTTTTGACGGGCAGGATCATTTCCTAGGAATCGCCAGTTTTGATGCTCTGGAGTTTCGATAACCAATTCGATACGCTTAAGCTGACTGCTGGCTCGATTTCTAAAGATTTTTGTTTAAATATCGAATGATAGCAAATGCTTCAAAAGAAATAGAAACGACTCTCCTGTAATGAATATCACTATCGAATTTGAAGTGATACTTTCAATACTTCGAACATGAAAATTGAGTACCGCGATACCTAAAGTTGCAGTTATCGGCCCGGCAGACGGGAGATTAGAAATCACAGTTTCAGTCCTTGCCCCCGCGGAAATTCTCACTTGCGCGATTTTCTGTTTCTGTGTGAACGTAGAACAGTGAAGCAAGCTCTGGAGAGTTCAGAAATGGTGAGTTTACAGCTGTATATTGTCCGTATCGTCGTATGACTCCATTCGGTAGTTGAAAACAAAGATTTCTAAAAGTCCAAACGTACTTTCTGCTCAAAATAGATCAGCTGCTAATAGTGTTAAAGCTAAGTGAGACAACGATTCGTTGACTGTTTAAGTTTTGTGCTGAGCAAGAGATAAGCATTGGATTAAAAGAGTGACAAAGAAAGCTCAGCTGTCTGGTTAGGACAGCGGTTTTGGAACTTTACCGTTTGTTGTTGAATCCTGTTATAGTCTGCCTCAGATGAATCGAAACTGACATAACTTTCTTTTTGTTACATTCAGAACTGAACAACACCATAATCGCTTTCTCGCTTATTTCAACTGTCTCTGTGTCCATCTTTGGTAGTTGTATTAAGTGTAGTCGGTTGAACAGAAATATCATAAAACTTGACATTAATGCATTTTTGGTGTAAGTGGTCACCTGTTAATACGGTAGATTACCATAATCCCGACATTGACGTTCAAGAAAATGGTTACCGCGGTCCTCGCATAATGCGACTTCAATCGCTTGTTCTGAAAGATGGTCACCTAGTCATTCTTTTACTGGATATGAATTAAATGTTCAGGAAACATTTCGAAGGTAGTTGAGGAATGGTTGTGTATGACAACATACATGTTTGGACAGAGCGTTTACATTATGTGCATTAGCATACCAAAGATCACCAGTAGTTTCACTGTCTGTTCTTCCAGTCTCCGTCCTCTCATCTATAATCATCTTTCAAGCCCCTGCCCAGTCGTCTTGGCCTGCTGTTGTTAGGATACGGTGGTAAAGCCTTTTTCAGCGCATTGTTTATTGTGCTATAAATTTCCAGTGCTGTCATCTTCTTCGAACTTCGTTTTTAGCAGCGTTTTCATCATTTCATGCATGAAGCTGATATCTTGTATCCATCCGTCCATCCGTCCATCCATCCATCCGTGTACCGCCCACTTCCAGTTTCAAGCATACATGCTGCATTCCCAAGTAATTCCATTTTCTAGGCTTATGCGTGCGCTTCAGAATTGATTAGCCGGTTAGGCAGAGGAGATCCAGCAAGGAGAAGCCACGGAGTCGTGACAGACTGCACTCCCCTCACCTTGGAAAGGCACGGGACTTCCGTGATTTTGCTTTGGTTATAGATAAACAGCGGTTTTCAGTTTATCACACTGCGTGAGCCTCAATTTTATCCTTAGGCTGGGCTATTTGTATCGCTGCTTATACTTTGCCCTCTGCATTCAGCCAACCAACCAACCAACCAACCAACCCAACCAAGCCTCATAATACATCAGGTGTTAGTGTCCTTCTGCGTTTTCTTTTTTTCTTTCTGTCTGTTGTCAGATTTTTCCTTCTCCCGACCGTTCGTCGAAAATAAGTTGTCGATAATAACCCCCCCCAAAAAAAAGCCCACACACAAAAAAAAGTCTTAAAGTTCGCTTTGGTTTTGAATATAGTACAGTCAACCCCGCTTAATCACAACTCCTTAGGGACGTGAAAAAAATTGTCAGTAAACACGACTTGCTACCACCTACTGCCTTCTCACAAATATATCGCTACGTGTGATTTGAAACTTGCGATTAAGCAGACGTATAATATTAAGCGGAATCGTCTGTATTGAGCAAATTTTCACGTAAGTTAATTATGGAGCGCCGAAAAGCCAACAAAAACCACCGCGTTTATTGATAGATTGCATCATGTGTTTCTTGGTCTCATAAGCCCTTCTCTTATCTTCACCGCCCGCCATAATTCGTCATCCCGACAGAAACCGCCAAACTCCAATCTCTGACCTGCTGAGAAATATGTTTGATCGTTAAACCTCACCTGCTTCGTTTTTTATTATTATTATAGATCTTGCGCGTTAGCGATGGGATCTCTTACCATCGTAATAATTACATTAACTGTGCATGTTGAATGCTTCCAAGAATGCAGTCAGCACCGATGCTTCAGTTCAGTTTTTACGATGGTAAGAGATCCCGTCATTAACGCGCAAGTTCTCATTTATCACAACTTCGTGGGTGTTTCTTAAAATCGCTTTTTTGTGTTTTGTTTTTGTTTTGATGCCCAGTACATTGATTTGCTTGGTTTTAATCGCATTCACAAAGCCTGTCGATAGAAATAGATTCTGCATCGTCATTCAGCGATTCTCTTCATATAAAAGGTATGACTCATAAAATGAACGGCTTTATTCACTGACGATATCGATAGCCATTTTACACAGCGGTGATATCTATATGTGATTTAGTTTTCTTTTAAGGACGTTACCGATATGCCACTTTTGTTTCATTCTGGTGCGATACCAATTGTCATTTCAGTCAGGAACGATGCCAGTTTATCAGTTTAGTCGGGAATGTTACCGATTTGTTCATTTTATTTACGAGTGAGACCGTTATATTTTTTTTTTTCTTTACTTAAGAATGATACTGATGTCATGTTATTCAGGAACGAAATCTGTTTTTATCACTTAATTTAGGAAAGGTCCGAGTTTAGAGACATGGTGTTGAAATCCCATAAGTGGGATAGCTCAGGGACATGCTGTGCTCACAAATTTACCACGAGAACGTTATGACTCTCTCAACAACCAGCTGAGGCGGTTCAGATACAGAAAATTTGGGTATATTCATTTTGATCTCACTTGATTTCTTGAAGACCGAGGAGTCAGCCATTATCAAAAATACTTTGCTCGTAGATCCTTCGTCGCCGTTTGCGGCTGACTTGCAAAAATTTAAGACCCGTGTCGCAACGATGTAAATTTCCATAGCACATACACCCTAGCAGTCAGCCTGCCACAGATGCACAAATCCATCCACAGATTTTCAAGTTTACATTAGATACATGTAATATCAAGAGATCGAAAACAAAGAGCATGGTTTGAAGGCACCTTTACCTTATGACCTCGTTTTCCTGTAATATGCATGGAGTTGCTGTTAGGCGAATTAAGTATTAACAAGAAAGTAGGGTAAGTTCTTAAAGCAATAAAGTGGCATGAGCCACCACTGTTGCAGGCTGGCCATGAGCACGAAAGTCACTTACGCGTGAAAATTGATCCATCAATACTCACGCTCCAGAAAGTGGATCAAGGGGGAAAAGAAAGAAGAAAAGAAAAAAAAAAACCACTCCTCCTAATGTGTCTAGAACCTTCCATCTTAATGAAAATCAGCTTCCAAACCCCGTCAGATTTTCCACAGTTGTGGGTTTGCGATTTCCGAAGCTTGTTCTGCGGAATAAGTTATGCGTGAACCCTTCTCCCACTGCTTAGCATTGTCATTCATTATGTCAGATGAAATATGTAGAGATGTAAATTGTTTGGTCGTGGCAGGATTTTAGATTGTTGTTGTTGTTGTTGTTGTAGTTGTTGATGGTGGTGTTGTTGTTTGTTTCACACAAAATAAAATATAATAGCGTCTACCAGTGTCGTACTATACAATTTTATTTAAATTACAAAAAGAAGCACACAATAAGAAAATGTCAAATTTTCGAAATTGAAAATTCCTTCGTCAGGAATAATAATAATAATGATAAGGAAGAAGAAGACATAGGAAGAGATCTAAGACTTTATAGGGGTGCTAATTTAAAAGGATACGATAAGAGTTCACTAAAGAAAACAGAGAGAGAGAGAGAGAGAGAGGTGAGGGGAGCTCAGATAGAACGAGAACAAAGGCGTCACCCAGGTTTTGAGGAGGTTGTTGTTGTTATTGTTGTTGTTGTTGTTGTTATTGTTGTTGGTGATGGTGTTGTTGTGAAGAACCATTTTTGGCATGGAATGATTGTTTGTTGCTGAGCATTTTGAATATTTAAGTAAGCGCATTTTGACGCACCAGGCAGGTGTAAGTTCATGGGGTCGATTCGACATTGGACACAAGTCCAAAAGGTCATGGGATCGATTTTCTCTATGGTCATTTCGTGAATGTCTGAAACGAAAGAATTTCATTGACATGTTTTCCTTTAAGAAATCTTGATTTACACGTTATTATGATTAGATTAAGCCGAATGTCGAGGTATACACGTTCTGTAGAATTGTCCTTACCTTGTTTACCCAACATTTTCTCCGTATTTCACTCTCTCTCGGAGAGAAAAAAAAATCAATTTGATATGCGCCGCTTTTGGTGAAATAAAGAAAAATACGGTATCGAGCGATGTAAAACATTAATCGAAACTGTTTCTTTTAGAACGAGGGGAAAATTGAGACGGGTCGAGCTGATACAGTCTGCGCTCTAAAATCAGTTGTAATTCGATTGTTAAGTTGTAACCCTCCCTCCCCGCTCTTCTCTTCCGCATTTGATCTCAATTCCTGTGTTTTTCTCAGCAATAAATTGGGTTCGACTCCGCATGATCACAATTCGTCTAATCGCACTTCTCACGTAATCACAACAAATTTTTAGCAAGTACATGTTTAAAGTGGAGAAGATATTGTTGGTGTTTTTGCAACATTTCAGTAAATCTTTATGAAGAAAGATATGGTGTAATGTTGTAGACCTAGGCCTAGAATTGTTGCTTCATAATTCAATAGTATAGACCATAACTTATCGCTGGTGGATTAGTTTATAGAAATTTTCGCATAATCGAATTTTTTTTCAATGCGCCGTTAGAATTGCGATAAAAGAGAATAGAATTGTTTTTCTAGCGCGGACGTCACGTTTGAAAGCAAAATCGGAGTGGAAAGAGGGCAGAGAGGAGACAGAAAGAGAAGACATCGCTATCAGGACAGTTTAGGCGAGCTGTTTTGGTCTATTTTCATCGTCACTCGCACCCGAAATAACTTGGGACTACTAATCTGGGATCTCTTCCAATGGTAACTGGAGGCCTCGTGTTGGATGCTTGTTAGCGAGCAAGGAGGCAAGTGTGAAACAGTGGAAAAGGGTGGAGGGAACGAGAAAGGAAAGGATGGGTAATATAATGCAGAAATAGAATGAAATATAGACGGTTTTTTGAGATACGTTTCGAGAGATAGCGTAAGAATGCACGGGTTGGTGTGGTGACGTGCGTAAAGAGGAGAAAAGGGCGGGAAGGAAAAAAGAAGTGAGGTAAAGAACAAGATAGATTGGCAGACAATATGGTCTTTATTTAATGTTTCTCTTAGTGAGAGAGAGAGAGGGAGAGAGAGAATATGAATGTGTGTTAATGGGAGAAAAGGGCAGGGAGGAGGAAAGAAGTGAGATGAACAACAAGATAGATTGGCAGACCAAATGGTTTACATTTATTGTCTCTTAGAGAGAGAGAAAGAGAGAGAGAGAGAGTATGAATGTGTAGTTATAGCAGAAAAAAACAGTAAGAAGGAAAGAAGTGAGATGAACAGCAAAATAGACTGGCAGGCAAAATGATTTATATTTAATGTCTCTTAGAGAGAGAGAGAGAGAGAGAGAGAGAGAGAGAGAGAGAGAGAGAAAGAAAGAAAGAAAGAAAGAGAATATGAATGCATGAATGAATGTATTACTGTCAACGTGCCATTGACAGGTGAGGATGGCATAAAGAGAGGGAGAGAGAAGAGAGAGAGAGGTCAATTGCCAAAGATATAACTGTAGATAGAGAGAAAGAAGTCAGTGGTTAGACAGCAAGCGAAACTCTGGTTAACCCATGATTACTCACTAACCACAGATGAAGCCATAGAGCTCTCATTGGCAGCCCTAATGGGATCTTCCCCGGTTAAAATGAACTTCAGATTCAGACTTGGCGAGTCTCGATACAACAGCGGCCATTCTTATTGATTCATTAGCCGGGCAGGATTGTGCAATTCAACCAGACCATGAACTTGTGAATCGTGCAGTTGTTTTATTTATAGCCCTGATGCCACAAACGATGTGACTGATTCGACCGAACGTCACGTAGCTTGAATAGCTTCAGGACAAAGTTACTACATCAAATTGTTTGAAGCTGTCTGTGAAGTAGACTCCAGGGATACCATTTCTTAGAAAATTCTCTGAAATCAGAGAAGGTTGATGTCTTTTCAGAGATTGTTGTTTGACATCAGTCTGGGAAATGGCTTGTACAGCGAAAACAAAATATAAATTTAACGTTCAGCCTGTTTTTTTTGTTTTTTATCTTATCTTTCTGATCCAGTTATCTGCTTTTCTGCACCTACAAGGTTTTATCTTAAGAGCTATTTTTTGAGTTGTGTATATCGCTGATAATAATGACATAATATATTCTCTGCGTGAACCTGTTGAAAGAAAATTCAGAGAATTTTATGAAGAGCAGATAGCAATTATATTTACACTATTTCATATTGTCGCTTCAGAGAAATTGTTAGTATCCTCATGGGCTTAGCGTCGCGTGTGTTTACTTATAATGTGGCTTCATACCTGATTTCTGATCCATATTTATTGATGAAATGATGTTTTCATGTGAGTTCTGCGGATGCTCATCTAATATATAAAAGTGAAAAGTTACTGCAGCAGACTGGTTCACTCAGGTGATGCCAGTGTATTCATTCATAGATTTATTTTGCTACTGACACAATCATACAAGATTAATGAAAGTTGGCCAACATTCCAAGAATAGGAGTTGTGATTTGGGTAACTTATGGACAATTTCGATGGAATGATCCATCTCTGTGTTCAGAGAACGACCGTGAGCATTATATTTGCATTTCATTTTTTCCCTCTGATTTGTCAGGATAGCGTTTGACCTCTGATTGGAAAAGACAGGTCAGCTCACCTGATCTGAGCGAGGTCGTTATACTAACAGCTGAACTATAATGTATTTTCGCACCTTTCAGATGATTTTTTTTTATTTACCCATTTTTTTGTGAATCGCACAATATATTGACGAAGTGCAAACCACTACACGGGGAAAAAAAGCTAGTTGAAGTTATCAAGACCTGGCAGATAATATCATAGCGTAGATGTGAAATGTACATTTAGTGTTTCGCACACTCCCGAGGAATATTGATCAGCTACGACATATTGTTCAAACAGTTTTACTTTGCTTTATTTCTCACATGCAGTGAGTGGCCAATTCCGTCCAACATGCCATTGTGGTTGTGCATCACCTTTAGTTTTGTAACTCGTGGTTCATTGTGGAAGACGTAATTTTTCTCCTTCTTGTCGGGTTGGTGACGCTTAGTTTTTGTGTGATGATAATTATACGATTCCTCCTCCAGCCTCCTGCTCATTCCCAATCCTCATTATGTGCTTGAGAGATTTTAACGAAACTAAAGGATCAGATGTCTGATATTCATCTGAGGAAGGTAGGGCTGTGAGGGCTCTATTAGTTTGGGTCTTTTTGGAGTCCTTTTTCGACCTTTGAGCTTAGTCTTGAGTTTATATCTGTATACTGACAAATATGTTATGATGAAAAAAAAACAAATTATGATCGTTTCAAAAAATATCCTTGAGATACCAGACTGATCTAAAGTGGCGTTAGCTTCGGTCTTCATTTGTGATCCATTCTTTTCGACTACTTTCTCTGACAAAATGACGAATAGAGGGATAACTCTCGACTTGCCTGTTCCCCAAATCGAGAGAAGTGGCGCGTCGTGCTTAGCTTACCAATGGGTCTGGTATGGCCCTCGTGAGATGGAGGAATAGTTTTTAAATCTTCCGTTTTGAAAAAATAAACCTTTCTAGTTTCAGGGCTTCATGGCTTCTTCAGGAATGCTGTAGCATATTTTTTTATTAGTACAAAACTAGAGCAAAAATAAATACTTGTAAAATAAAAAACAAAAACAAACGGAGTAGATGTAGCCTGAGGCTGGGAACGATATACTTCCCAAAGCCTGTATGAAATCGATAGATTTTCCAGGACGTCAATTTAAAGTAGCTGCTCAGGCTTTTGCGGGAAATGGTGTCTGATAACGCCTTGCTCGCCATACTGTCTGTCTTCAGACGCTCTTAAAGCTGACTTAAACATTCATCGTATTGTCTAGCCCTCTCCTTAAAAGGAGCCGCCATGTTAGCTTGTAGGCTCAAGAAAAGGTGCCAGACGGTTGAATGAGTGAATTGGTACAGTCACGATCAGGCATCACGAACGTGACATTATGATGGCACATGGAATATTAAATATTGATGTGGCCGTGGATATGTAGATATATCACGTGTGCATTATGAACGCGTGCAAATATTGAAAACGCGTGCTGTGTAAGTCCACAGGTAAATTTGACACAAATTTCAGGTTATCGCTTTTAACTTATTGATTATCGATGAAACCTTTATTGTCTGTTTACAGTACGAAAGGAAAGTACACGTCACACCCACTATTCATGCTATGTGTTCCATGGTGCGCTGTCTGTATTAACCTTTTATTGTTAAGCTTTCTTTTCTTGCCTTTCATACTGGAACTTCGATAACAGGGACATCAATAAAAGAGAAAGATAACTCGTTATTAACTTTGAAGTCACATTCATATTCTTTAACATTTTATTATTTTATTTGGACCTTTTATAAGTACTGAACACCTCAGTAATGAGTATACTTTTTTGGCATGCATTTTTTGCACGCATTTTTTGCACTTTTATCTGTTATGACTATGAACATTGAGTCATGTATAAGCGTTCCTTTTTTGCTCAAAAGGACTTCATATCATTTATTGGTAATGTTCCTGTGACACGTGAGAAGGTGCGATAGAGACAAAATTGCTGTGGAAATAGATTTCTGGTTTAGAATTAATACTGTCGTGGAATTTCGACATCACGTATATCGATAAAAAGTTAACCTCGTTGTTACATTGTTCTTTCATATGCACCTTTTCATTATTACACTATCACTTTCATACTATTTTCTGGTGGAACTCGATAATACGTCTCAGTATTTAACTTTTCTATGAACAAAGACATGCTTTATATGGAGTTCAACTGTGCGATGTGGGTGTGAATACAGTGAGACATCACGGCTATCATGAAATTGAATTCAAGGGACTATAGATTAGAGTCTATGAATTGTTCGACTTCTTCAGTAAAATTTGATGAAGGTCGTATTGGACTCGGGTGTAAGTGTTACAACGAGCACAGTATTCACGTTTTGGGATGTAAATGGTTCGAGATCATACGGTATACAGCATACCTATCTCGACAGGCTGTCTACAAAAATGTTGTCATTGTACACGGAGATACCCCGATATAGATCCACATCTTCATTTCAAATCACATCACAGCTCAACAACAGCGCTGGAGAGATGGGCTAGCTCAGCACGTGCTTGTCTGCGTGTGTATGTATGAATGTATATGTGTTTGTGTGTGTGTGTACGTATGTAAGGGTGAGCAGCGCCTTGCTGTGGGAGCCCTAGGGGTGTACGCGAGTCGGTGTGCGTCCATGGGTCGCGCGCGGGCCTAGACAAAATGGATTTACTCCAGAGCTTTTTTACAAAAATCGATGCTAAAATAATGGCAGTAATTATATAGGCCTGTGGAATTGTCACGTGTCAGTAGATTCACCGCCTCCTTGCAGCTTTGTAGGTTGGATTGATCGTGTCGTACCATAATTAGGAGCGGTTCTCACACTGAGCGACGCCAGCGGGGATGCCTGTGAGATGAAATGTTTCCTCTTCTAACTGCAAAATCAGCTAATTGTTGTTACTACCCTATTTTATCTCCCCTTTTCCTCTGCCCCACCCACTCCAAAAAGCAACATTTCTATGAATATTAAGTTATGAAGTTCGCATGCGTGAAATAAAATCGATCATTTTCTTCGAAAACCGTTGCATAATTAGCTAAAAGACTAAAGCATTTTTACCTTCGATTTAAAAGATGTGACTGAGGCTTGAAGGACATTTTATTTGTTCTTTCAGAAACGTTGCCCATTATGAAATTAAAAATGTCAGTAAGAGTACTGTATTCAACAGCGATCACGAAATGAGACAAAATGCATTATGCAAGGGGATAGGAAGTCTCGAGAACGCTTGGGTGATAATCAACTGATGTGTCCTGAATCAATCCAAATGGCCCACTCTGTCCCATATGGGACTTGCTCCTGAGTTGGATGCTTTGGAAAGCATCCTGTCTGATTTTGCCGTGTTTACCAACTTGCAGTTGCACGAATGAACGCAGTTTTTTATACAAAATTACTACGTAACTTATTCGGCATGTTCCCCCAGACGGATCGTTAACACAGGCATGGTCCCATACGTGACTTCCATCAAGCTTGCATGTCTTGCCCTCTCCTTCTTTGGAGATATTTACGATAGGACCTACACTGGCGTTTACACTTAAGAAAAACTCGCAGTTGTCAGCCAATATTATAAGTTTTTACGCGTTGCACTATAACCACATTCCCTTTTATAGTCAGCCCGTCTCACATCGTGCACTAGATTACCCTCTGAAATAGTATAATATTATCTGATCTGAGTCCGTGGGGGGAATATACCGTTTCTGGTTTTCGCTGGCATTAACAGCACGAACACCGTCACGTATCGAGTGTAGCTTAGCATTGCGCAAGATTCACCATGGCCAAATGTGAGTTTTGTTCTCGGAGCGGTTTTCTGCAGTGCACCTCTTCCATGTTGACATTTAGTGTCGCAGGAATCAAAAAATGGTCTAGAGAAAAATGGGATCACGTATTTTATCCAGAAATGGAGTCTGAAGAAAAATAAAGATCACGCGTTATACTGTATAACCTTTGTGTTGAAATGAGTGACCTATTTATCCATACCATTCCATACACCAGTAGGTTTCAGATTTCGGACATGAATAGCCACAATATACAATGGAATCTTGATATTAAGTATACATGTGATTAATATACAGTACGTCGTAATTGAGTATGAATTTCACATGCTGAGATTTATTATTATTCCACCATTTCTTTATTCGAGTGGAACTCGATACTACGCAAACCTGGATAAATAAATAAACTTTTTTTTTTCAATGCCCCAAGGACAGATCCATTATCGAGGCCCAACTTCAGACAGGGCTAAAATTCTGAGCTAGCTGATACTAGCATTTTCGTATAGCCTCATTTTCGGATGCCACCTTGCAGGTTGATGTGTGTTAGAGAGTCGTGGTTTTTGGCTTGAACATGAAGCCCGAGAAGTGCACATGAATCACAACTTAAAATTTGAGGAACTTCCATAAGACGAGACACGTGGGTGTTAAAAACTCCAAGTGGGAACCCAAAAACACTATAACACTATTTTTAACCAGGCGGTGACAGTTTCCCTTGTCATAAATTTTGGCGGGGGATTTGTAAATCTTGAAGGAGATTTAGATCTAGATTTTCTCAAATTCTTCCCAGGTTCTCCACACGCTCA
>JAWQUT010000039.1:2640055-2651511 GCA_033807755.1 Ellobium chinense | reverse complement strand
GTTTGTCTATAACAAGACCTGTTTGTAACGGGCTTATGGACTCACTAATCTCTTGCCTCCCTTGCTTGGTCGTAGTAGGCAATTGGACTATTCAGTGTCGATCTCATAGCTGAAATTCTAGTCCCTTTTCTCTCCTGCTTTGGTCATTAAAAAAAAAAAAAATAGCTTTGCCCACAGAAAGTCATGTCAGATGTCTGCTTACTTATTCATGAGCCATAAAATCACGTTCACTTCCATTACCATAGGTGCATTTTTTTTTTTCAAACAGACTTTTCATTATTCATGGACAATTAATGGATTGTCAGCGCAGGAAAATCTCTAATGCATTTCTGCATCGACAGTTTTAAGGGAATGTCAACTGTTCAGTAGCAAAGTATGGTCGAGGCCGCATAATGGCGAGTCAGTGGGAGCTCGGGAGAAACTGCGATTAAGACAAAAGTGCAATATTAAGTTATGCTATTTGCATCTGACTTATCTAATACATGTAGAAACTATTACAGTAGGATCTCGGTATTAAGTATTTACATAATTATATCTTGTTATTAGCTATGAATGTTACATGCACAGATTCATTATTGGGCTTGCATGTCATTGTTGACGGTGACCTCAGTATTAAGTATACCTCAACAATAAGTACTGTGGGGCACGGATAATGCGTACTTCTTGTAACCGACAAAAAGTGTATATATTAACAGAAATACGGAATAACTATACACGAAACCGCAGAGATGAAAAATGAGACAAGAAAATACCGTACTCAGTGTCCGTGTACATGTATTAAGCGTGTCCGTACTAAATGTGCTACAATGTATAGTATTAGACGTCTTCCGGGCACCAGGACATATTTTATATCGAGGTTCTACTGCATGTTATGTAAGGAACTTTTGTGATCATGAGAAAGACGCCAGAAAAAAAGGATGGGCGCTCGCAATAATTTCGTTGGTTATGAATTGCAGGACTTGATTCCTCCAGGAATGAGTTTTCCCCCCGTACTGTGAAGGGAGATGAAATCCTACAGAGAGATAATTGGACCAGTAATTGCATTTTATCTAGACATCATCTTTTTCTATCACTCAAGCTTCAGACTTGGTCGTGCCTTTTCTAAAAAAAACAAAGTTGCAACCAAGTGGAATCCAGCAATAACTCTCAAGCCGGGATTTACACTCACTTAAAGCTAATGCTTGCACTGATGTGTTTATAGAATAATGTGTTGCTTGTTGGGCTGGGTGAGTGTAAAAAGTGATCGATGTATGCCTGCGGTTCTGTGCTCAAGCCAGACCATTTATTTTCGAGGCAAGAATAGAACAGGTAATAACGAGCAGATAACAGCGGCTTGTCATCATGGTGTCTTCCATATCATCTGTGCCGGGCTTTGGTTTTCGTCAACTAGGCGATTGGGGTGTTTATATTTTCGCCCGCCCATCCCCGTCTTCCTTCTTCCTCTCTGTATCTTTCCCATAATCATGTTTAACTGTCTGAACGCTGTGCCTTGGTATGGCACAGTGCTTGGAGGTATCAGCTGATTACGCGATGTTATTGCCGTCCCGGGCCTGGTACCGCCTGACCGCGTGGAAACCAACCGAGCCAGACCGGCTTGAGCTTCTCACGGGTGGGCAGGAAGTGACAACCCAAACCGTCATCCGCATCACTGGAGGATAGTTAGAGCGACTAAACCCGGCTCAAGCGTTTCAAGGGTTAACAGACATTTCCAGTAACTTAGTCTATGGTTTGAATGCTGCAGTCTGATTCAGTTTAAAAAGTCTCGTCAGCGCACCCCCCACTTCCATCACCTCCCTAATCCTCAGTTCTTACTGATTTATCAGTACTTGCCAGAAGCGTGAACCTTAGAATTCGGTTAGACCATCCGTATGTCAGCAGATCTGACTTTAACAAACACACGGTCGAATCTTAAGTATCGGATGTCAGTGTGTATTCTGTTCTTCCGGTTTGCGTAGTGAAGAGCTTTAGAGTGCGACGTACGTTTCATAGACAGATAAGTGGTAAAGCCATCAGCTGGCACTGCTCTCTCAAGAAAGTTCCCAAGAGTTCCATTCAAAGCACTTACCTGTCTATTGTTCTTTAGCCTAATACTTTCACTCCCACGCTGAGTACTCGTGAATCTGAGCACCTTTCTCTCTCTCTGTCTGTCTCTCTCTCTCTCTCTCTCTCTCTCTCTCTCTCTCTCTCTCTCTCTCTCTCTCTCTTGGTAGCTGTCTCAGTCTCAATAGCTCTCTCACTCTGTATCCTTCCCTAGTGTGTAATGCTTCCATTAGATTTCGACCCAGATTTCAAATCATAAGTTGTAGAGTGAGCACCCGGGAAGCATTGGTGTATTACCTGCATCGTGTTCACGTACAAGGTTGTTTATCGATGATCACTCATTTGGGCGTCGGAATGTCAAGGTTAAATTGTTTCCTTCTGGGGCTCTACACTAGGTGCCAGTGATGTTAAGGTAACCTATAGATCATCAGCTTTTCATTATTTTCAAGCGTGGATTCCCCAGAACTTGGTAATATCTGGGCCGAGCGTTTGAGATCCAGAATTCGTTTTTGGTGGCTGCGCGTTAGTCGTACCGGGGAAGAGTGCGCACCCTCTAAAAATTTGTGGAATATTTTGTGCACACGGGTTTTGGAGCTTGGGAAAGTGGCGGCCACCATCTACGGTTTCAGTTTTTTAGTGGAACGTTTTATCAACGATCTTGTGTGAAAGGAGGATGTGGCAAGAATCAGCGGTGGTAAGTATATTAATAAATGACGTAAAAATATAAGTATAACAAATGCCACTCGCAAGTCATTGCATTATTGTCTAGTTCTTCCGCATCAGTCGCAGCCATCTTGGCGGGCCTGAAACTGAGACTTCCTTTGCGAAAGATCGCATACAGAATAAAAGGACCGCCCCTGGCCTTCCGCTCAGCCATTGGGATCAAACAAACGTAGTCCAGAAACAAGCGAGCTTGTGCCCGCGTATTACCAGAGTGTATGCCTTTTAAGAGCTTTAGCGACTCCCCATAATAAATATCCGTGTATGTGCTAGATTACAATATATTATCATCGCTGTGTCAGTGCCAGCCATAACCTCTAATAGCAGCCAGGGTGCCTTCACCCCACTGAGTGCTCACACGATGAGCCACTGCTTGTAAGAGGAGCACCCTACCCATGATTTTCAGAAACTATTTTGCTGACACTTAAAGATCATATAGATGTTGAAATGTCTGAATCAGACTCAAATATATGTTCAGATATTGAGTAAAGAAATTGCACGCTTGAACATCCTCTCGTCTCGTATTCACCATATCGTGAGCACCCTGGAAAGAGTACATTATGATTTATCGTTGCTGCTGTGAAACGCAATCGCGAACTCGAAGAAGTGATAACAGTTATCGAGCAGCCTTCGATAGGGCAAAGCGTAATGATTCATGTCACAGGAATCGATGCCAAAATTAAATAATATACTTCTCAAAAAAGGTGAGAGGCACCGTCATTTTTTATGCTTTCTCTTTACTTTTCATTGAGGCATCATTGCGTGGAATCCATCCAGGTCACTGAAAGTGGTCATACACGCTTTTGATTATCTTAGGAGTGTGTTCCACTCTAATCCAAGTTTTATCTTCGCAGAACTGATTGTTTTCAGTATGAGTCTTTGTGACGTGATCGAGATATGAATAATTTGAGCTACAAACGGACATACTTTTTTTTTTATTTAACTTTGTTTCTCAGTGTGAGTGCTATAGTCTATATATATTTTTTTTTAGTAGTATACTTCCAGAGAGCGAACGACATCATATAAGACAAATGACCACAGCAGCTACCGATTCTTCACTATGGTATTGATAGTACGTGTTTTGTACGATCCCGTTATCAATCATGTTGTGATTACTGAAACAATAAACTAGACAACCCCTGTGCGCGTGCTGGAAGTGAGGAGGAAACATTTCTGGAAATGCCAGACTTGCGGGGGATGTCGATACTCGGACCAAAGTACACGTATTGAGTAAAGTGCAGTGTATTATCAACAATCCGTATCATTCAGTTGCTGTTTAGAGAAGAATATTGCTTCTAATGTATTGATGCTGAAAGTGGTTTTTTTTCTGTGATGTTTTTGAAATCTTGAAAATCGACTTCTTCACATACATTGGAACGCTGCTAACCACAATTCCCTGCTTTTTTGTTACCCGTAATTCCCTGCACTTCCATTCAACTGCGTTGTTCCACTTAACAAGCATTTGGGATAATATAAAACTTCTGGAAAGCTTGGTTCCAAGGGTAGTTGTGTTGTTAGTTTTACTGAATAAACATATTCTTTAGAGCAACACAAAAACTTTCATAGTATGTACCATATTAATCTGGCCACCTTGTTGGCGCGGTCGACCTTTTCAGTCTTCAATGGTGCAGTGGCCGTGTCTTATTCAAGAATTTGGATCCCGCGGTTTATGGATATAACGGTTCATATTGGTCTAATAGCCAACGTCCGAAGGAGGGGTGTCTTATCAGGATCTAATTGCAGTGCTTTTATGTAAACTACTTAGCTGTAGTTACCAAGTGCTCTTAAGGGTGTTTTCAATTAGATTACAACTATGAGAGGCCGGCTTGCAAATATACACATCGTCGCATTGTAGTTATCGTTCTACGACCAGTGTTTGCGAACCTAAGCTTTTGCAGGTCCCCTAGAATATCAAATACGTTATCGAAGATAGGGGTGTTTTCTTTCAAGAAATTATTAACTGAAAGGTAATACCTAGATGCCCAGGCACCAATGGTGCGCAGATCTATGACTGCTGACTGTACATGGAATTTGCATTCTTCAATTCATTTGTTCACGTGGAATAAACTTAATAATATCGAGATGATGGACAGTTCCAGCAGTATATTTTATTCATTGTCATTGGGTTGTGAGTGGTGCTTCCCTTCAAGTATTTCCAACATAGAGCTATGTTTAAATCGTGACGCAAGTCCCAGCGGGCATCTGTGAAAGAATGTTTTGTCGCAGTGTTCCAGTGATAGACTTTATCACGAGAAAGTTATTTTTGTTTTAATCGTTAGAACGCGTTCATTTTAGAGAAGGGATCACATACGGATCCCTATGGCAGAGGTATGCATGCGCATATTACATTCCCTGGTGTTGTGATCATGTTGTATGTTACAAACTAGAATCACAAGTGAATTTCACATCTAGACCGTTACGTGCAGTATGATAGCAACACCAGGAAATATCATATGCGCATGCCTTATACATCTGTCATAACGGTCCGATAGAGATCCGAGCTTGAAACTAGGCCGAATGAATGTTGCCACGCGCTTAGTACAGATGAACCTAAGTTGGTAAAGTGCGAATTTCATCAACAGAACAGTGAACACTATGAGTTAGCGAACGCCCACTGATCACAGGGTCATTCTGAATGATCTAGCTGCTGAGATTGATTTACCAACACATAAATTCTTGGAAATTGACTTGTGTAAGATGAATGGCCGAACAGATCTAGTTTATTCGGTGTTTCGCAATGATAACGAACCATTGATTTTTGTTTTCTCTTTTCAGTGTTGCTAAGATCATCCACAATATTATTTCTGTCCTCGCTAGGTCTTTGTAAGTGACAGACCTATTTGATTAATGGATCAGTACTTGTTTGGCTCATCGTCCAGCTTTTGGTTCGCGTCGTTTGCGTAAGCAAGCGCTTACTGTATGGCTTTGTTTGGCTTGATTCACTGAAAGACCCTGTCCTGTGTTCCATTTTTCACCATTACATCTTTCGTTATGGTTCATCTTACCAATTGTAAAGTACTGTTCGTATCATTGAACAATACATATAGCGCCGATGAAAGATTGCGTAAATCTCCAGTCCCTAAAGTCAGGAGTAGAATCTGAATGAAAGCAAGTATGAAACCCCAGGGTTCCAAAGAATCTTCGAAGAGCCGCGAAAGGCATTCTAGACGCAAGACTTCATTCCCTTATCTAGACTTTAATCCAACCCGCTTGATCATTTACGCCTTATCGCAATATTTTTTTAAGATAGACAAATCCAGTACTTTGCGCAAATAAAAATCGCTGGATAATAGCAACTCTTTTTAAGGGCAAGTCTTTCCAATGTTCACAGTGATATGTGATTACGTGAAGCTGATTGTGTACTTTGACTCCTTGAAGTGAACAGGGAAATACACGTAGATTTTGTAAAAAACTGTCGCTATATCCGTAGGCTCTGCTATTGTAAACTTTGTGTCGTTGCATTCTGAGTCACGTCCCTTCGTGAGCGAAATAGTCTACATGTGCATGACAAAGCTGTAGTGCTGTACTCCACCCAGCCATGGGCGTATACGTTGGAAATGGGGTGCTCAGTCTTTTCAGAGAATGCATGTGCGGAGGGTGGGGAGATGTGTATNGGGGGAGAGTGAGGGGAATGTTATACTTGAATACTTTTATAAGGATAATCTCTTTAAACGTTGGTACATATTTTATCATATAATGCATGATGCTCAATCATGAACAGCATTAAAAAACTCTGACTTTAGGTTTATGACGATTTCGCTTGCCATGTTGTTTAAACTTGGCGGACCATTCTGTTTTTGGCATGTGGGTCAGTGATTGGGGGGCTGTGGCGTCCATCATGTTGGCAGATGGTAGTTAGACGAAAATACCATGTTAACGTCGATCTGCCAGCCATTTTGTCAGAGGAATGAATAGATAATGTTTGAGTAAGTAGGAAGACCTAGGGGAATTATCCAAGAGGGCGTCACTCTCACTCAGCCTGTTTTTGAATGTTTTTGCACAAACTCTTTATAACGAAAACTGTAGCCATTCCAAAACACTTTACAAGTCCCAAAGGAGTTGATCAAACGTGTTTGTGGATAATATTGCGAAAATTGCTTAATGCGAAACAATGTAGAGCGTCTCGTCTTGACCATGCCAGCAATAAAGAGCGATGAGAGAGAGGGAGAGTGAGTGAGAGAGGGAAGGAATGAGAGAGCAGAGAGGCTAGACCCGCTAATGACGAGAGAATTTCTCCTAGTGACATTCTAGTGAATTACTCTTGCCCCCTTTTGTGCGCGGATTGTTAGCATCCATTTTTCGGGGATCGCTGCCTGTTAGTTGCTCATTACTGCTCATGTTGTGCGACCAGTGGTTGCCCTGTAATATGGGCGGGTGTGAGTACATTAATTGGCGGTTCTCAGGATTTCATGTACTCGGAGAAAAGGCGGATCGCGGGGGTGGGGGAAAGGGAGGGGAAGGTGGTTGAGAAGGTTATAATGATGAGAGGTGGTTCATGTAAGGTTACGAAGTCGTCATGAGAATATACGCGTTGAGATTTGGTGTTGGTAATGTCCATGCGGACGTTGTTGTTGTTGGTTGTGGTGTTGTTGTTGTTGTTCTTTTTCTTGTTGTTGCAGTTGAGTTGCTGCTGTTGTGCTGCTACTGACATTCATTGTAAATCTTTTTTGTTGCAAACTTTTGGAATACAGAGAAAGGACGACTTGCGCGCGTTCGGTGTGGTTATTTTTATTTGGGGCCAGGTGGGAGGGGGGGGGGTTAGGAATTTAAGGGGCGAATTGCCCAATTCCGCGATTTAGAGAAAATACTGCATGTATTTCTTAAAATGCTTTACACGACTGTGCACTCTTCGAACCTTTTCACCCTGTCGTGTCTCATTTTCCTCGTCAGATCACTACTAATTACCTGGTGGGTACACAGACCGATCTCTTGAGTAGAGAAGCCACTGGCCAGGAAATTACTCCTTGCTGTTGGCGAGTTTCTTAATGTTGTTAGTAGGCAATCTGTTAAATAATGTAGCTTGGCTGGGGATTAATATCAGCGCTTGGAAAGGAATGTTAGATAAAAAAGGGGATCAGGACGGAAATACTACATTGGTCTTTTTGGAGAAGAACAAAGATGATATGTTTTAAGAACTTCCTTTTCGATATGAGCGTATTATACATGAATAATAATATTAGTTATTACCCTTTTTTGACGATCTCTTATCATGTATTCCCCCCCCCCCCNCCCCCTTCTTATTTTTGTTTGAGCAGTCGTCCTTGTGGGTATGTTCTTATCCATAATAACTAGTTCCCATTGCCAAAGTGGAATCCGCTTAAATACAGCTTGAGAGGAGTATGGCAACAGCCGAGGGCAGGCAGAAGATACGATTGAGCGACACACTTGCAAATTTGCGATAAATGGAAGCCGAGTGTGCTTTTACTGATATTACACTTCAGTTTTGTGTGTGCCATGATAAATAAATCAGGAAGTAAACTGCCTGTAGTGTCAGCCAATGAAAGCGAATGTTTCAATCCCATCAGCCGGCCAGCTTGGTTTGGATTGTCACAAAGCACTTGTGGTATTCATGTACCCAGAAGAAGAGGCCTGTGTTTAGCAATTGAAAGCCAATGTTTTTGATCACAACATTAGTCTGTCCACCATATGTTGCAGTTTGATTTTGATCGTCTCTTGAAAGTTTGTTTGTTTGTTTGTTTGTTAAGCATTTGCCATTTGGCTTATGGGTTTGATATTAGGAATGCATTGGCAACAGTATAACATCGTTCTTGTCCGTTAGCGACATAGTATCTTTGACAGCATTGTATTTTGTCTTTTTCAGGTCACTGATCCAGTAGCTTCTATAGACACTGATTCTTTGCCACTAGTTACTCACACGGAAACTGCCTTTTCCAGAGGCGTGTCTTTCGGATTTTGAACCCAGCTTCACTTTCAGGAGTCAGGGGCGTCTAAACGCTCTCATCTTCATTCTCCCGGCATAACGCCTTTCCCACAGGCAGCAGCAGTAGCAGCTAGAGACTTTGCTTTCTAAGGCGGCTCCATCATGGGGAAGCAGAACAGCAAATTGAAACCGGAAGTCCTGGAGGATCTTCGCCACCAGACGCAGTTCTCAGAGGAGGAGCTACAGGAGTGGTACAAGGGCTTCCTCAAGGACTGCCCGAGCGGACACCTGTCCGTGGATGAGTTCAAGAAAATCTATGGCAACTTTTTCCCTTACGGAGATGCCTCACGCTTTGCAGAGCATGTATTTCGCACCTTTGACACCAACGGGGACGGATCTATAGACTTCCGTGAGTTTATCTGTGCGCTGAGCGTGACCTCTAGAGGCAAGTTGGAACAGAAGCTTCGCTGGGCCTTTAGTATGTATGATCTCGACGGCAATGGATATATCTCGCGGCAGGAAATGCTGGAAATCGTCACGGTAAGTGTCCTGGATGTCGTTGTTGTTGTTGTTGTTGTTGTTTATGATGGTGGTTGTGGAGAATGTTCGTTGGGGGGAGGTGTAGGAGGGAGTGGTTAAAGTGAAGATTATGGAGTGTTGGTCTTTTTGGGGAGGGGGAGAAGGGAGGGATCTGACATGTGGTTATAGTTGTCTTTACTGACTCGGTTGTTATGACTGTCGTTTGCAGTTAGTTGTATTTGTCGCAGTTAGTTGTGTTTGTCGCTGTTGACTACCCAGTCTGCGGAGAATATTAAGGATGTTGTGAGTTGCGTTAAAGCATACTTGAGACTTTGGTCTGTCTGCTGTATTCACCCACATAAGATACTTCAGTTATACAGCCATATGGCTTCATGAGGCCCCATCTTCAGATCACCGTCTCTCATAGTCCCGTTCGTACTATCCCGTATGTTAGGCTGTGGTACTGAAAACAGGTCGCCAACGGATATCGGATGGGCTCATTAGTGCTTATACTTCTTATTTTATTTACGCTGAATCTGCATAAAACATTTTTTTTCTTTGAGAATGACTCCTTCTCTTCTTTCGTCATCCCCATCTTCATATCTTTCCGCATGGTCCTTTGCACGGTCCTAGAACAGTGACAGTGCCAAAAATAGCAGATAATCAGAGGGGTCATATCGCTGCACGAAATTGGTCCGCACACAGTAAATCTGAAGTACGAATGCCATAAAGTAAAGACTCCGCTGAAGAAGCCAGGCCTGAATGCTGAGTTAGCTAGGTCGTATCACTCATGGGTAGTATAATGAGGGTTGTGGACTTTTATTACAGACATAATCTAATTATGTAATTTATAAATTTATTGCACTTAAGGGGAAGCCCTGATTGCAGTTTATATAGCGATTATGGGATCTGATGGTCGAGGTTGAAGTTGATTGTCGTGATCTGGAGAAGGTCATGCAGAGGTGAATAGAGAGAAAAATGCAGGGAAGTGCCGTATGGTCTGAACTGGACTACCTATCCATATCCAAATATATATTATATATCTGTTATAGTATCTATCAAAGCGGTGTCCGTATAGTATCTATCAAAGCAGTGTCCGTATAGTATCTATCAAAGACGTTTGCCTTGGTTTCAAAACTTTGACACGTTTCAGTTTTGATGACATCTTGGCCAGCCATTATTCGAGTCCATTCCCTCAGCTCTTGTTTTATCTGTAGAACACTGTATACCATTTCCAAGGTTATTTCCATTCCCCTCAAAGTAGAAACGAAAATCTCGTGGTCATTATAGAATTCGTTTAGTCCTGTCATTTGTAAGGCTTATTATACATGTAATTAAGGTACCGTAATCATGAGGACATCGTTCTAAAATCGTTAGCGGTGAAAAGACAAACCGCGAAGTGTCTTCCGAAAGACGCCATTTTGTAGCAGTGTGTGAATCGGCTCAGAAGCGGCTCAAAAACGTCACAGAGAGGACGGAAATGTTTACCGAAAACTTCTTGGTGAGACTTGCCTTGATAATTACTGGCCGGCGGACCGAACTCACGCGTGTTTTGGAGGATTCTGTTGAGAGGATGAGAGAGTAGCGCGAAGATGAACGATGTTTTTTACCGGAAGAGGGACCAGGATGAAAAGGTGTTGGATCGATGCCTGAAATATCCATCATCTTAAGAAGGGAGAATCTTTTCTGAAGCGTCCGGAATCATCCAAGACCCCCCAGAGTCGGGAAGCAGTGACGTGGAAAGACCCCATTATCAGGGGCGTCACGTTTCAGAGTTAGGATGGGGTTTATGAGTACACAGCATTTCCGGGATTACTCTTTGTAATGGCAGGTCGGTAAAGACGAGGTGGATTGAAGGGTGGATGGGCTGGGGTAATTTCAGGCGTTGTCATGAAATGGGGTAGAGCTTTGGGATACGAAGTAGAGCTTTGGGATACGAAGTAGGGATTTGGGATACGAAGTAGAGATTTGGGATACGAAGTAGAGATTTGGGATACGAGGTAGAGATTTGGGATACGTAGTAGAGATTTGCTGGATTCATCTTTTCGTAGAGGAAACGAAGGGAACCGTCAGAGAACAGATTGCTTAGGTACCAGGAATAATTTTGGGCGTACATAGCCAAGCCGCATTTCGATCTTCGGCGTGGAAGATGGCACAAGGTTGGGGTTGGATGGAGGGAAGGATGGATTGCAGCCATTCCAGAGCGTTGTGGAGAGCCAGAGTGGAGTTTGGGTCTTAAGAGTATACAGTTATGTTGGACTATGGCAGGCCATTGCGGGTTTTCTTATATATTTTT
>JAWQUT010000039.1:2602183-2633959 GCA_033807755.1 Ellobium chinense | reverse complement strand
GGGGGGGAATGCATGTTCGTTTTTGCACTGTCTTGATAAATGATCCAGTATTTAATCTTGCAGGCCTCTGGAAGACACTCAAACCAGACTAACCACATAGGAAGACTAAGTGCGTCAATTGAGGCCACTGGTTGTTTGAGTGGACGGACTTCCGGAAAGCCTTAATCTGCCGCAATAAAATAAAATGGAATGCCTATTGTAAAACAAAATCATTCTGGCAGTTTAGATGTAACTTCAAGTGCTTGGTATGATTTTTTTTTTTAAGACAGGGGCAACCAAAACCTACAGAAGTGAAATTTTGCATTTATTGTTAAGTATTATTTCAGATGAGAGAAAAACAAGCTGAGAACAAAACGTAGAAAAAGAAACTCTAAGAAAGAATAATAATGCAGGTTTTTATGTTCCTTTTAATGTAGTTGCCCTTAGCTTTGATTCTTTTTCTTCTTCCGTCTTTGCCCCAAATTCATCTTGAAATATTGATGTGTCTGTGGAATACGCGTACGAGTGTTTTCAAATCAAATTAATGTCGTGTCAAGGCATGATAAATGGAACATGGCTGATCTCTGGAATTCATGATGTGAACTGCTTGTCTTTATCCACAATGATTCCTGTTCCTGGACTGACATTTTTCATGGCGAAGAGAGGAAAAGATCGATGCGAACAGATAGCCTTGAAATTTAATTTAAGAAATCGATTTACTTGTCCTTTCTGGACTCGATGTGACCCAGACGTTCATTAGCTGTTAGGAACTGACAGCTTTCATTTAACGTAAAGGTTAGACATAGCGTTGTCGTGGCGGCTTCCCAAAAAAATTAAGATGGCAGCACATTGATGCAAACCTGAGTCATTTTCAGCACTTGTCCACTTGATATAATGAATATGGCTGGTTGGTTCGACTCTCCACGTCTCCGCATATTTTTCTTCATACCATTTTATACACAGTGTTCATAATGATTTTCGTATATTTGATATATGTTGTTGTTGTTGTTATTGTTGTTGTGGTTGTTGTTGTGGTTGTTGTTGTTGTTGTTGTTGTTGTTGGTGGTGGTGGTGGTGGTGGTGGTGTTTTTGTTGTTGTTGTTGTTGGTGGTGGTGGTGGTGGTGTGTTTATTTGCCTCTATTTATTGGACAGACAAAGGCGAGAGGCCCCTCCTATGTTTGTTCTTACAGACAGCATTCGAATACACTCACGCTAACATGGCCATGTCTCGCTTCAACCATCGTTCTTGTCTTCATACTCTGAAGTGACCTGTCATAGGCTGCACATTAGTGTATATTTTTTTAATAAGACTAATTGTTGTGTCTGTTTTTGGTGTCTTTGTACTCGTCGTGAAATTCTATTCTATCACTTGACAGTCACAGACGCAGCTTAGTAAAGCTCATTATTATGCAGACATTCTAAATAAAACTTTATCATGAGCGCAGTAAATAGCCCTCGCAAAGATTTGGTAGTTGAGACTGTTCTCTTGAGAGAGTGAATAGGGCTGCCGTCTCAAAGCAGTCTGGACAGACCATCTGAGTTCTTGTCATTGGGGTAAAAGGTTTCATGGATACCTTGAGATGAAAAGACCTACTTCGTAAGACAGATCCAAGAAAATATTTTGAGGGGAAAGGAAATCAGGACACACTCGTCGAACTGAGACGAGCCCGCTGGTGTTCCCTGTTATGATCAGAGAATATTCTTATGTATGAGGCACATTCAGCTCGGGTCCCAGGTACACTAGTCCTTTCTTTGGCTTGTCATCGAGTGACGCATTGCAGTAGGCAGATCGATATATAGGCCTATCCCCTTCATTTTCCTATTTAGTTCCGGATCACTTAAAAAGTTTTGACGACTCAGCATAATCGGTGTTCTGAAGGAGTGTGGAAAGTGTTGTCATTAACCTGATGGCTAGATCAGACAAATCCGCTTAGCGTTGTAGACGATGGAGCTCTCTGAAAGTGTTTCGAAATTGTCATTAAGGATATTACGAATACGCGGCGTCTATTTCCTTCAGGAGATTCAGCCCTTGGTCCCGATATAATCATCATTTCTTGAAGCCGTCATCAGGCAACGGACTTTAGTGGACATAGTTTCGATTCCACTATATACATACACTGTGTCATAAATGGGTTCAATGGAATTTCTTCCATTGAGAAATTTCTTCCAGTGAGAGTAATGTGAATATATCCCGAGGGTTCGGCCAGCAAAATGCTCCGAAGCGGTTCCGAAAGAACCTCTACAGAGGACAGAATTTTGGTACCCCAATAATCTTGCACAATATCTAATAGTGCGTGGATGAATATCCGCATTCCATGGAGTAGTGGCAAGTATGTCTGAGGATTAGGCCTGCAGGATGAACTTTAGCAGATCCGATACAGCTCAATAGTGAATAGCGTGTGGATGTCGAAACAGCGTAAGTGATTACATATCGAACATCTTCTATTCATTGGATAGTCCAAGTATGTCTGAGACCGCTGCCCGTAGGGTGTTGTTGAACTTCAAATGAACCAGTACGCTAAACATGCTACCAGTACCATTATTATTAGTCGTGGATTTTTATTAAATAACTATTTAGAAGTGGCAGGCCGATACCTATATTTTTAAGTATCGCGATACTCCAGTTTTGAGCCAAGTACTAGAATTAACGATTCTGTTTCGAGTCTGATGCTTGTTTATGGGTTGGCATTAGGAACTTCGGGCACTTTCGATGGTGAATTGAAGCTCTGAAGGATCAAAAGTACAGCTCAGAGCCGATACTACCACCGCTGCTACTCAGTAAACAACCTCTAGTATATCTGAGAATAATTCAGGCCGTGGTTTGTATTGTTGCAGTCTAGAGGAAGTCCTACAGTTAACGGTCTGTTGATGCCGCACTAGCAGTGGGTTTAGTCTGTTTTGTGAGGTAATTATTTTGATGAATCTCTTCTATTCAGCGGGTAGCTCACACAAAGTTGGTGAAATGAGCTTGCCGGTGTACGCCCTGCTGTTAACAGTCGCGAGAAATTCCAGAATTTTAGAGCATTTCATCTCTTTGTAACATAAAGGAAGGCAGCCAGTGGTGGTTTTGTTTTTTTCTGTAGTAGTAGTAGTACACCGATGTAACGGATTTCTCTAAACTTGCTCGTAAACAGTGCTATGATATAATGGGTGAAAGTACAGCCCTCTCTCGGCTGTCCATACAATTGCACTTTTCCCCCCATCATGTTGTTTAATGGTGTCGCTTCTCCCGCCTGATCGGAACCCGGAGGAGTGTATACCCTGCTCGGGGGGCTTCCTCTTCCCTTGAACTCAACCCCCCCCCCTCCTTCCCAAATCCACCCACTTATCCACCCATCACTTCAGAGGATTATACTGTCCTCCCCTCAGAGTTGCCTCTCCTTGGGCGATAGCGCCCATGGCTTTTTTATTTCTCTCCCCCTTCCCTTGTACCCACATTACGAGGTTGATAAATCCGACTCTGCCGGAATTCCGAGAAAAAAAAACGGCCTCATCCTTTTCTGTGGAGATTGCTGGGTCTGTTATTGATTTGAGGCGTGTTATCGGAATATATTTTTGTTTTGTGGTTTTGCTCTCCGCAGCAGCCCGTGAGAGTGTTGGTTTTTTTCCCTTCCACTTGTCTTCGGGTATTTGAGGTTGTTCGTGTTACATGGATAGATGGATGGATGGATGGATGGATGGATGGATGGACGGGTTGGGATGGGATGGGATGGGACAGACGGAAATAGCCGAGTGAATGTCGACGTTGTTTTTGTTGCAGCCCCTAGACCACAGGGTGGTTGAGAGATACATCTTTTGTCTTTTGGTGTAATAGGTCCGGGGTTCGAATCTTCCTCGCGCTGGTTTCTCCTTGGATATCTTTCATAATGTTGTTGTTGTTGCTGCTTTTGTTGTTGTTGTTGGTGATGGTGGTGGTGGTGGTGCACTTCTTCTTCTTCCTCTTCTTCTTCTTCTTTTTGTTGATGATGATGATGATGTAGTTGTTGATCAAGGCGCTCTTGAGCTCTTGCTCTTCAGCTCATTTTGCAATGTGTAAAAGGTACCCTCTTATAGGCAGTCAGACCGGGGTCCAAGCCTCATCTCAATCACATTTCTAGCTGCGGCACGGAAGTTCTTCCAAGTTCTTGATTTGTTTACAGCGACTTTTTTTTTTTTTACGCCACTCCCTGCACATTTATGGCTTTTTCTGACACAAGGCCCTAACCTCTGTGAGATTGCCGACCATAGGGTGCCTTTCAACAAACTGAATATTTACCACCCCCNTCACTCCCTCCCGCTCATCCCAAAACCACCTCTAGCCGTATTCAGACCTAGTACTTTTCGCACTGCAAGACAAGCGCTCTACCCCACGGCCACCCAGCCTGCAGATAAAGGGAAAGAGAGCGAGAGAGACAATGTGTCTGTGCATGTCGGATTATACGTATATAACGAGCACATAACGAATGTGCCACTGGGAATATTAATGACTGTTGGTTTATGGCTTAAGGAAAATATGATTACAGATAAACAAACGAGAATATAAAAACCAGCTTGCAATGCAGTATATTGCTCTTCATGCCAGAAAAATGCAAGATTCTCAGATAAGATTAAACGGGAGGTGACACGGGGATGCGTACCTGCATTAAGCAACACCACGTGGGAATACTCCAGCTCTGAGACAAACCAGCTGAGATAAATATTGAAAATACTTACGCGATTAGTTGAGCCAGCGTACCCTAAGTAAAAAATGTTATGTGTAGCGTAAAGACAAGAGTTCAGAGTTGTGGCGTGCAGAGCCGTTTCTGAACATCGGTACTCTGAATATCCAGCAATTTCGTTGCTGGTCTCAAGACTTCATTTCTGGAGTTTAAACACCATATTGATACTTTTTTTCTAAGCGGCTAAAGGTGTTCTGACTTAGATTGTCAATCGTATCGAAATGGATCGAAATACCTACTTTCTACTGAGTAACAGAATTGAAACTGAATAGATATTCTCTGTGACATCTAGGGAACATGAGGTAGCAGTCCTCCAATAGTTTCATCACGAAGACGAAGCGTAAATGCTTCCGAGTTCCAAGTACCCAGGTCTCACCCGTGCATCATCNTTGGGGGGGGGGGTATTATTTATACATAAATGTTGAGTATTCAGACAAAATTGGAGAACTACTCGTCACCAAAGAGCAGTAAATAAGTAATGTCGTATAATATGCTTCCACATTAACTATTATTGAGATAGGACAGTGTTGCTCTCGATGGATGCCTTTGTTTAAAGAGAAATAATGTAATAAATACTTTTGCATTTGTGTGTGAGATAGGACAGTATTGCTGTCAAAGGACTTATGGTACTGTTCTAATGATGTGGGTGTGACGTTGCCCCTCACAGGGAAAACATGAAGTCGCTTAGCAACGTTGTGGTCACGTGACAGCAGGCTCTCGGGGGTTTCTTTGAGAGGAGAGAGGAGAGAAAGGGGAAAGGGGTGAGTTAGCGAGCGGGTGCAAGAACGGACGACTTTATATACATTCCAATCGACTATACTCGACAACAGCTGCTTTGCGGCGTTATGGGCAAAAATTGCAAGTAAGCGGAGGGAGTGATTAAGCAGGGCTGTTTGTTGTTTGGCCCTTCTAATGTAGCTTTCCAAAAAGTTGCAGCTTTAATAAAGTACGGCTAAGCGAATCGCAGTTCATTGGCATCAGCTGTATTTGAATTGCATTTTACTTTTCATCTTTTGTATTGACCCATTTCTTTTTTTAGCACACAAAGAGAGAGAAAAGAAGAGTTTCAAGAGAAATGAAGAAAAAAAACGAGGAAAACACAAAATAGGTCTTCTATTGTTATCGCCAAAGAGTTTAAGGAAAAGGAGGTGGGGAGGGGCGCTGGACAAAAGAGAAGTTGGAGAGACATAAGGACCGAGGGAGAGAGAGACTTTGTGTTATTATCGTTAATCAATAGGGTTACATAGTTTCTGTCGACTGTAGAAGACTTTGTTTATTCTTTGGCACCTTTGAATGTTCAGCGTTTTGAAAGATACACACTGAAAAGTGCCACAGGCCTCACGCTGTAGCGATCGAAGCAATATCAACATGCTGTAGATCGCCACTAAAGGATTATGGATCTGTGCCATTTGTTCGCTATAGAATATAGATCTAGGCTAGGCCATGTTTGAGTTATAAAAACATTGACACAGCAAAGTAAAGCCTCACTGTACAAATACAAAGATGTATTGAACATGTCGATGATATACAAATTGGAGCAGCATGGCGTGACCGAACATTGATGGCCTTGGACTCGAGATCAAAGCTTCCCTGCTGATCAGAACTTCATTGCGGATCAAAATTCACGGACATTTTTTGACATTTTCCTTTGTCCGTTTGTGTGTAAAATTTGTACCTGGCTATAGGCAGATAATAATAATAATGGTAATATCTGAATGTTCCTGCTTTGCACCTGTGGACTGACAGCAGTTCTGAAAGTTGTCCGTGGAGTTGAGAAATTGGGTTATAAATATAATTGTAATGTACAGTGTTTTTTCCAGGTCGGATGAGTTGTGGGGAGACATTCCCTCCTTGTCATACATTTGAGGAGGGATTTGTTAATTTTTAGAGGGGTTTTAGGTTTCTATCAAGTGATGTAAACTTTGGAGTGCAGAAAAAAAAACGGAGAGATCGACGTGCATTCAGTCTGTTGTTAGAAGGGAATTTTAAAATGTAAGGGGCGATCGCTGAGTGTTAAGTTTCCTGAGCGGGCGTAGCCAGAAATCTTAGCATTATTGATGTCCTGAGAATATTTTCCATGTCGGCTATACAAAGGAGTTGGTTTTTTTTTAAACAGGGCGCCTGATTTCTCACTGTTCGTATGACCTAGTTAATAATCCGTTTTAAGAAAGCGTGCGTGAACCTGCAAAACATGGCCAGATCAATAGAATTGAGGCGTTGACGGAGAAAGTGCATCTGGTCGTCCGCGATTCTGGTGTGTGTTTTGGGAGTGTGGAGGAAGGGCTGAGGAAAGAGGGGAGGAAGGATATATCACTGTATGTTATGTGAATGGATCCAATCCATTCTGGGCTATCCTTTCAATCCCTAGCAGATATTGTCATGAAATTTTCATGTCAATGTTATTATTTCCGAAGTTTATAAGCCCTCGATATAATATCCTGATTCACTTGTATGTATTGACGCATTGTTCTGATGTAGTTATCGACAGAGCTGAATAAATAAGTTTAACATGATTCAAGTTTCACACGTTTATTGATCATGTCCAGACCGTACACGCCGGTATGTGGGTGGTAAAAAAACATTTACTATATGACGGGACAGACGGGATACATTAGTAAGTAAATCGTCATTGACAATAAATTAACGTACAAAAAATACACTCCAACGACTAGACTACCGAAGAAATACTAAGTAACCTTCATTATTTTGTGGATTTGTCGCTGTGATACAGCTAAGCAGGTCTTGGTAAAAAGGATGAGAGCTGGTCAACATTTCACAGAATCAAATTCTGGCTTTGTTTTCATGGTGACTGATTGGACAACATCGGTAGAATTATCTTGGTAGGATATTAAGCAAATCTTAGTGAAAAGGATGAGAGCTGGCCAACACTTTACAGAATCAAATTCTGGCTTTGTTTTCATGGTGACTGATTGGACAACATCAGTAGAATTATCTCAGTGAGATATTGAGTTTTAGTTCGTTGTTGTACTCTCTTCTGCTGTGAAGAAGCAGAGTGTTTGTTTTCAGTGTGAAAGCGAAGGCTGCTGACAATCAGCCCTGTTGTGGAGCTCTTGTTCTATTGCTTTTGTGGGTCGCCATGAGCAACATACCGGAAGTGCAAAGAGCGCAGGACACAGCCTGGCACTCTCCTCGTGCGGTGCGGACTTCCTGTCTCGCGCCCTGGCGGCGAGACTTGGGTTTATTGTTGTGGGTGGTCGATCAGGCTTGTTTTGTATTGTAGAATGACGTCCACAAAACATTGTGGTGCTAAAATTTGCTTTCTGTGAACTATGCAGAGCTGCATGTGAGAGCTGATGCTTTGGACAAGAAGAATGCTGTGTAATTAGTCATGCAGCAATGTTTTTTGTTATTATTGGCAAGACCGCTTTTTCTCCAGCTTCTCTGAATTGGTACATTATTCAGTTCTTTTTAGGAAATGTACATTCTGTGTAAAAGTTGCTGGGTAGTGGCAGTTCCTTCCATTACATCTTTGTCCATGCTTCAAGGGATTTGAAATTGCGATTGCGATTAAGCAGAGTTGACTGTATAGAAAATACTGCATAGTAATGATATCAAACTCATTTTCGAGCGGCTGTTGAACAACAGTTGAAGAATATAGTGTAGAAATCCTATTTAAATAATACGAATCATGTCCTACTCACCAGCCGGTGGCCTTATGCATAATCCATACGTTAATTTGATTAACGAACTGCGTTAACTTACAGTGAACACTACGAGTGTATTGCAATTTATTCTGGTTACTCCAGTGCGTTAACAAACTTAGGATTTAGTGAACACTACCAATGTATTGGGAGTTTATTCTGGTTACTCAGTGCGATAACAAACTTAGGATTTATTGAACACTACGAATGTATTGGAAGTTTATTCTGGTTACTCCAGTGCGTTAACAAACTTAGGATTCTGCATACGGACACTGGCTTGGGTTACATGTACTTAAACCGCAGCCATTCATCGTTCGGGCTTTGTCTGCTGTACAACGGCAGCATGAGAGAAAGCAGACTGAAGCATGTTTCTCATTAAATGTGTCGTTAAAACAAGAAGTGATTGTTCTTTTGGCATGCTGAGCTTTGCATTTGCAAACACTTGGGTTGCTATGGGGGATTACGTTGGTTTGTTATCAGGGGTCCTTGGGGCATGGAATGACAACCAGAAAGAGGAGGAGATGTTGTTTTAGTTGCACTATTTCCAAGACAAAACAAACACAAAAGTGGCATCAAGGTGGCGTTATGGTTGACCCACTCGCACCGAAAGTGTGTGCCAGAAATAGTCAGATCTCATCAATATGTAGAGATTGGACGCTGAAGACAAACAAACCACACACAAAAGCTCTCGTAAATATTAAAGAATCTTTGCTTGGCCCTGTCAGAGTGAATAGTGACGTCAGGTTTAAGAGACGCACATACAAAAACAAAACAAAGAAGAAAAAAAGGTTGGGTTGTAATCAGGTTATGGCATATGAAAGTAATTAATTTCCAAAGCTCGATGTATGGGAATCGATACCTCGAGAATAATGTCGTCATATGGCAACGTGTCACTGTGTTTATTATGAAAATCAATGCAGTATTGAGTATCGATACATGACATTACTTTATGCCACAGTTTCTCTTGTGTGCAGGATTTTTGTTTGTCTCTCTCTGTCTGTTCCTCTCTCTCTCTCTCTCTCTCTCTCTCTCTCTCTCTCTCTCTCTCTCTCTACAGACATATAGATAGATAGATAGATAGATAGATAGATAGATAGATAGATAGATAGATAGATAGATACTCTCTCCCACACACACGCACACATACTCTCTCTCTCTCTCTCTCTATCTCACACACACTCAGCTATACGTGCGCGCGCGCGCACACACACACACACACACACACACACACACACACACACACACACAGATACACACACACAGAGCCTCCCTTCTCCATCATTCCCTTAGAGTTCACTGTGTACAAACCCTTGATATTATGAGTCGAATAGTCACCCTTTACTCTCACTGATCTCTGCGTTGTCAGCAGCAGCTGGTGGCGGACCTTTTATCACAACATCAGATCGTACCTGAATGCTACTTTTTAATTAGTTATCCTCCTTGCTGCAGTTCATATGTACCTTCATCCCAGCAAGGCCTCTCCTTACTTTACTGGCTGCTTCAACGCTGTACTTTATGTAATATGTCATGCAGCCTGTCAGATTGAGGCATAAGTTATTTTGATCATATCAAGTTATTGATTAGAGGCTCAATGTTTGCACTTCGATCATATAAAACAAAATAAATTACCTAGCGGTATTCTGGCTCGAGATATTCAAAACGGGTAGAGGTTCACCCTTATGGAGTGGCAAAAATTCAGAGGAAATTGCAAGACAATTGAAGAACAGTTGTATGCTGTTGAGGACATGTAACCCACCTTTTAAAACCTTAAATTTTATCCACAAGTACTTGCCATTTGTTCATGAAATTAATATTTCTGTATAAAAATAATGCTTGTTTGTTCTACGGTCTTTTGTATGCGAACAAAAATGTTGCATAGCTCAAAAGACATCCAGAGCTTGAGATCTCAGTGTCCAGTCAAACGCCATAGTCTTCATAAAACGCTATAGGCTTCATAAAACGACACAGGCTTCAGAACATAAAACGACGTAGACTTCATGAAACGACATAGGCTTCATAAAACGACGTGGACTTCATAAAACGACATAGGCTTCAGAACATAAAACGACGTAGACTTCATGAAACGACATAGGCTTCATAAAACGACGTGAACTTCATAAAGCGACGTGGGGTACATAAAATGACATAGGCTTCATAAAACGACATAGGCTTCATGAAACGACATAGGCTTCATAAAACGACATAGGCTTCACAAAAAGACATTCGACATAGGCTTCACAAAAGGACATAGGCTACATGAAACGACATGGGCTTCATAAACGACATAGGCTTCACGTTGAATGGCTGCAACACATATTGCCTGAAATCAGACGCAATAGAGGATTAATCGAAAATGCTGTCAATGTCAGGGTCAGGTCACCTTGTCCTGCCCTGTTCCACTTCCAGCATGCAGATGCCGGTACAAAATTAATTGATGTATTGATTAAACCTCAGCGGCTGGCTGGTACCAGAAATTTCAAGTGCCTTTTTAAGATACTCGGCCTTCATGACCCAGGTATTAAAAGAGTCGGTTCTATTCCGAGTCTGATGCGTGTTACTGCATGGCAAGTTTAGGAACCGTTTCACAATGTTGATACATTTTTTTTTTCGGTGCCTTGGTAATTTATAGAATCATTACTGAAGACCGGGGGTGAGGTTTAACCCTCTGGTGTCCACTGGTCCATATTTGGCAACCCACACAACCCAGTGGTCCAAGTATGGCGCGGATGCTTCAAGTTCCGGAGGTCCAAAGTTGACCCAAAAATGTTCACCTATTAAATATTGAAATTGTTCAAAATCAGTGTTTTATATGTATTTTGAGTGGCATTTGAAGTGTGTATGTGAATTTTCAAAATTTTCCTACCAGTATTTCTATGCCTGGGTCCTAGAGGGTTAAATTACTCCTGGTGCGTTTTTTGACAATATACTGTGGTAAAATTAGCTATTGTCCAACCGGCTATTTTAAGGCTTTAAGCGAGCCAGAGAATATAGGATAATACAGATGGTTCAAGAGTGTTGTTATTCTACAGTTGTTCATCGTTTCTTTGTCCTTATGGATAGTATTGAAAAATTTGAGCTAGGAGTTCGATACTGTCAAGTAGGTATCAAAAGTCTGAAACGATCTTAACCATCACTACTCAGTCTGTGCCTTCCATTGCCGACACAGTTTAGTCTAGTAGCATGGGTGCTAAACCACATTATCGTCCAAGAGAATATGCATTGAGGACTCTTTGTAACAGGATGCTGATGTCTTTCATTAGCACTGAGACGTTCATCTCGGTGGTATTCCTTTAGATCCAATAATAGATACGTCTGTTTATCATACTTTTATTTGGAGAGTAATCTTCACAACACTGCCAAACATTGTTATAAATATCATTCAAAATAATGCAGTTGCACACAGCAGGATACATCATAGAAAATGCAGTTTGGAAACTCATAACAATCGCTGCAATGCAGTGCGGTGATCCCCTCTGTTCTGTATGCTAGTAAGTGCTCATTTACACGCCTTACTTGTTTCAGACGCGTTCTTGGTTTGGAGGGTATACCGTCCATTCCTTCAGCTTCTTCACCCTGGGTTTTCCTTTCTTGTCGCCCTTATGATTCCATTATCAGCAGTCTGCAGATAGACCCGAGAGGTACAGAACTCTGTTCTTAGTGCCAAATTACCCGGGATCGAATCATTCCAGTGGCAGGTGGCAGGTTGACGGCGAGGCGATAGGTCCCGACGCAGAGATCGCGGGTTCGATTCCCACCACATGACTTTCTTTCCCTCCTTCATTTTCTCTCTGCATTTGTCTTCTTGAGCACTTCCCCCTTTATCCTATTTGATTCCAGGTTGTTGTTGTTGTTTTTTTTGTATTATGCACGACGCTTTAAAAAGCACATTCTTGTCAAGATACAAGAAACTTAATTTTGCTCTAGTTAAACACACGTTATCATCAAAATCATATTGATGCACTTAAAATTAACAAAACACACCTTATCATTTATCATATACTTGCTGATATGAAATACATAAAGTATTACACAATTAGATATGTTGTATGATGAGGGCACTACAGTTCTTGACAATGGATGTGCCTGAAGTTACCGCACGTTTTTCATAATCGTAAATGCTAATTTTTTACTAACTACTTCTAGCAGTTATTCATCTCTCGTTTTCAGAAGCTGTAAGAATTTGAGCATGTTTAGATATTTATAATCCTTTACTGGCAATAAATTGTATTTTCCTGACATGGGCTTAAGCCCCGTTCTTGTCTTTGTACAGCCAGAATCTGTAAGCCGAAATGGGGACATTCTTAAAGCTTAATACAACAAGTCGTTGATGGTATGATGAATTGAAGTTGTCCAAGCGTCATCAAATCATGATAACGTTATTGTTGTTGATGATGTTGTTGTTGTTGTTGTCTCCCACTTAATACTGTTACTTGAAGGCCCACTTCTCAGTAAAATGATAAATAAGTACCAGTACATCCCTCTAAAATGTTCGGATATAGTCTAGCCAACCGGCATGAATAGGTCGGCTGTCAGCCACATTACGCTATGGCCGGCTTTTTCGTAAACCAGTATCAGGAAAAATGTATGATTATTATTATTATTACTATTATTATTATTGATAGACTCGTTTCTCGCGGTTTCATAAGTTAGAGAGGCCTTCTGTCATCATTATTCATGACACTCCTTGAACTGAGACGGTCCAATCGCTTTGATTATAACTACCTCAATTTAAAAATACCCTTTTGGAGCTCTCCGTTTTCCGGGCCAACGGAGACAACGAGGAAATAAATGTTCTGTCATATCAAATGTAATGTTAAGCATAGTTACGTGACACATTCTTTTCGAATGTGACAGAGCTGGCTCCGAATGTGACATTTGTCATTCAACCCACTTATTTGCAAGAGCCTAGTTTCGTTCATCCTATCCCATACGCGTTGTGGAGGATACCTTGAACGTTCTACTACAGGACTTTATGGCTGCTAAGTTCATGTCGTTGAAAACTTATATGCTCATTGTAATGTGTTGGTCCTGTATCATCATGTTCCATTTTAAATGTGTTTAACAAGTATAACTGGTATTTACCTCATAAACTTAAAAATTAAGAACTGGTTTGCCGGTTCGGAGGGTCCTGCGATTTTTTCTTTGTATGTGTGTTTGTTTCGTTGTTATTGCTGTTGTTGTTTGTGTTGTTGCTGTTGTTGTTGCTGCTGCTGATGTTGTTGTAATTATTGTTGTTGTTGCTGTTGTTGTTGTTGATGACGATGATGATGATGCTCTTGTTGTTGTTGTTNAGGACTTTATGGCTGCTAAGTTCATGTCGTTGAAAACGTATATGCTCATTGTAATGTGTTGGTCCTGTATCATCATGTTCCATTTTAAATGTGTTTAACAAGTATTACTGGTATTCACCTCATAAACTTAAAAATTAAGAACTGGTTTGCCGGTTCGGGGGGTCCTGCGTTTTTTTCTTTGTATGTGTGTTTGTTTCGTTGTTATTGCTGTTGTTGTTTGTGTTGTTGCTGTTGTTGTTGTTGCTGCTGCTGATGTTGTTGTAATTGTTCTTGTTGTTGTTGTTGTTGTTGATGACGATGATGATGATGTTCTTGTTGAATTTGTTATTGCTGTTGTTTTTGTTGTTTATGAGAATGATGATGATGCTGTTGTTTTTGTTGTTGTTGTTGTTGTTGTTGTTGCTGCTGATAATGCTGCGGCTGTTGTTGTTTTGTTTGCTTTTAGGTGTGACACATTTTGAGTTCATTGTAGTCACATTAAGTGTGAGAAACCATATACCTATAAGAGACCCGAAGAAGCAAAATGGAATTTCTATCCTTTCATCACCTTCCTCATCCTACCATACTCTCTCCTCTTCCCCCACTTGATTGTCTCACACGCATAGTAAGTACCATAGGCAATGTTTCCTCATGACTTGTAATGTAACCTACATCCCCGAGCAGAGCGTGAACAGGTACATCAATCCACCTGTCAGCTCCTCCACGACTCGCTAGCCGTCTAATCCAGGACATCACCATGTTTACCAAAGGTCTCTCTGATGTAACTGTGTCACTTACAAGGAAAGAAAACAAGTTTCCCCCGTAACTGACTGACAGGACTGTAGATCTATGTGTCTTATTGCCTCGCCCATAAACCCCTGCCCCTACCTCAGCAACAGACTCCCTTTCCCTGTTCCACCCTCGGCACCCAATATGTAAATACTGAGATCTTTTTGATATGTTTATTTACTTCTGTCGGCGTCAGCTGGCGGAGAACCCTTTTATCTTTGAACCACGAAGGCAGTTGTTTCCTAAAGCAGCTTACGAGAATTTCTGTGCCGTTGTAGATATTGAGCATCACTGGGATAAAGCAGAAACCAGCCGCATGGGAAAAAACTTGTCTCGCCGGCCTGATGGAGATGTTAAATTATGAAACATTTTTGCTCATGTGCTATTATGAACCCTGTTATCGACCTGGGCTGTGTAAAGGGATCTCCACTAGCCACACCACCCCACCCCTACCACCCCTACCTTTGATTTGAGAGGCTGGGGGTCACAGAAATGTTTTCTTTCTTCGGCATTTATTTGGAAATCCACCTTTATGAGGACATGAGTACTTGCCAATTTCTATCCGCTTAAATGTATTTTTATTGTCTTCGGTTTAGCCTCATCTCTCATGAATAGCTGTCTCTACAAATCCAAAACATTCATCAAAATCGCAAAATTGAAAGTCTTTATTATGATCTAGGCCAATAACATGATTCAGTATATAATCTAAATTACAATCTCTGAATAGATTCTAGCAATGAAGAAGGAAGCCATTTTGAGGGTTGGTTTTTTTTTTTTAAATTACAGGGCTTTATATTCAGGTCAAAATGGCGGAATGTACAGGTCTTGGAAAATAAAATTGCAGAAATGAAAGACGCAGGGTCAGAAAGAAAGAAAGAAAGAAAGAAAGAAAGAAAGAAAGAAAGAAAGAAAGGACATTACGAGAATCGCTGCATTATGTATCCATACTTCCCTTTTCTAGCCATTCCTTGTTTCCTTTATATAAACTACATTTAAAGATATAAAAAAAACACAAAAAACAAGGTTTTGTGCCTGCTTATTCAAACCCTTCATCATCTCTAAACTTTATTATCTATGCTTGCAACAATACCCGTTCTTTGAATGGGATTGCCCTATCTGAGCAGCGCATTTGTAGTGGCAGACGATTCATTCTAAATCTGACAACAATGGCGCGGAAGCATCACGCGGGATTCGTTAGCTCTGATCGATTACTTTGTTATGGCAAGGGAAGCAAATTTCCATTCAACGAATTTACGCAAACGGGTTTTATTTGGGCATCTTAAAAAAGATTATTTTTTTAAACATGACAGAGCCGTTTAAAACCTGTGGCCGTATGCTGCTTATGTTTTGGAAGCTTCCAGTGATTACCGCATTGCGTTAAGTGACGTAAGGATTATGCATACAGCCATGAAAACTAAGGTCACCATGCAGCTCAGTAGCAAGGTTGGTCATTGGGTCGATGGCATTGGAATAAGATTTGTGGCCACTACACAAAACAAAAGAGACCCTTCAGTTTAACGAATTACAATGCTTGTCATTGTCAACAGTCTGCAGCCTCGTTTTACTCCCCCCCCCTCTCTCTCTCTCTCTCTCTCTCTATATCTCTCTTCCTCTCTTCCCCACATCCTCACCCCCTCCCACCTCTAATAAAAAAAATACAAACTTTTTTTTTTAACATTTCGGTTTGAAAGTAGCTTACTGTAACGGTCCCAATGGATTCATTATGTTATTAGTGATGCCCTGTCCCAGGAAACTTCCTCGTTCAAGCTATTGTTGTCTGCGTGTTCGTTTTCTTACTTCATTGGTGTCGGACAGCCAGGGGTTCTCAACCTTTTTGAGTCGTGACTCGAATCATGAGTCATTTTTCATCAATCTGTAGCAAAAAAAAAAAAAATCAAAGCTGTTTAGATCGATGGTTTATTACGAACTTGAGGAAAACAGTGGTACCTCGCCGTTTTCAATCTCTTGTAACTGAACAACTGGTCTATTCCTTTGTTTTTATTGTAGGATGGGGTTTCCTGTTTAGCATATGCAGGGATTTCACTCTTCAGAAAATTCTCTAAAATCAAAGAATGTTGTGTTTCAGAGATTTTCAGATATCAATCCAAGAAACTGTGTGGTAGAAAAATAATATGAAGGATATTTTGTAGTTTTATTTGTCTTTTTCTTGCTTTGGACATTCTTTACATAATGTAATAATAATAATATGTAATGTAAAATATAAATTATTTTGTTGTTATGCACGTATATTTTAGAACTAAGTGAAATACAGTAACTGACCTGATGTCGCAGAAACTTCAGAGAATTTCATGAAAAGTGACTGGCATTCCTGATTTGGAATTTTATTCACGAACTTGGAAAAAAAAAAAAGATCAAAATCAAAAGAGCTGCTGGAGACTCGAGTTATAGAGCGTCAGCACTATCATGATTTTGTCAGCGACAGCATTCTCCATTGCCACGATCCTGTGGTGTCAATAGCCCTGTGGATTTTCTTTTGAGGGTCGCTATCGACCACTTTGATGACCCCTGATGGGGAGTAATCCAGGCCAGTTCTTGTCATGCTAGGGCCAAGCCAAGGCGCAGTTTGCTGGCTTTTGTCAAGGATGTCTGGAGTGTGTTTATACTGTACCTGCCAGGAGCTTGGCAAGCGATCCACCGCTGACAGCCGTCACTCGGTCAATCATGCATGTATTATTATGTTTATGGCTGAATCTCTGACTTTCTGAACAGGGGCGCATCAAAGATACAGTTGAGGATGGGTCGAGGAGTGGGGAACATAATACTCTATTGATTGATTGGTTGATTGAGCGAATGATATATTGATTGATTGACGGATAAGCTGATTGGTTGATAGATATATCGACTTAATGTTTGACAAAGTGTTTAAAATGTGATCTATCCCATAATTTGTAGTTTGTAAATGTGCACCCGGCCAAAACCCATATTGTGGTCTGGGCGTTGTTTTTTTGTTGTTGTTTTTTTTGTCAGTAAACCTTGTTAATCCTTATTATGACGTGATTTAATCTCGACAGCTTCTTTGGGATATTTTGGCGTATAATTATGTATATCACTACATCATATAATGTGCTTAAAAAATCAAGGGCGTACCCGGGAGGTGATCAGGGAGGTATGGAATAGAGGTTGATTTACTGCTGATGAATCACGCGTATTGTTTATGGCCGCGTGTTATGCTTGCAATTCAGGGGCGTACTCAAGATCGGGGTGCTGTTGATAGTAGTGGATGATTGAAGATGGTATCGGAGGAAAGGTTGAAAAAGGGAAGGGGGATGCAGAGTTGTAGGAAGCAGTGGCCGTATGCATAATCCTTGCGTTAGGTAAAGCAGTGCGGTAACGCATCACGTTAATCAAGTACTGTATTATGTATACCGCCGCTTTGGCTGTATGCATAATCCATACGTTAGTTAAACGTATTGCATTAACTACAGTGAACACAACTAACGTTTTGGGAGTTTCTCGTGGTTACCACAATGCGATGCATACGGCCACTGGAGAGTTCCAACTACTGTTTCAAACATGCGTTTTCCAACTACTGTTTCAAACATGCGTTCTTCTTCAGTGGCCGTATGCATAATCCTTGCGTTAATTATCGCATTGCGTTAACTGCAGTGAACACTACTGTTTTGTGATTTTCCCGTGGTTACCGCAGTGCGTTAACTAACGTGAGGATTATGCATACGGTCACAGAAATGAAATGAACTCACCTATGGTATCTCCTCATTGATTTTTTTCACCGGGGATGTCCGTCTGTCCAGGAACTTAGTGCAAGTTTCAAGAAAACCGACGAGCTGAGTTTTTTTATGTTTTTTTTTTTTTTCAACAGCCGTAGAAGCAAACCATAATTGTAACAAAATATACAGTAAATTGATAAAGAGAAATGTTTTTCCAAACCAAAATAAGTGGACTTCATTCGAAAGATGAGTAAATAGTGTGATCGGAGTTCAAAATAAAATGAACTTTTAATCTGGATTCCTTCAAGATTTTTGACATGGAAATTATAAATAAACATAATATATTAATAATAAATAAACATAATAAATACCAGTGGAAAGCAGTTACTTGCATCGTGTGTCCCTTATTTTATTTCAAAATATCATGAGTTCTGAAATTTGGAAAAAGCTCTTCGTTATATAATGTTACTGGCAGATAGGAAGTTTACGTTAATTTTTTTTTTAAATCAGGATAGTGTTTTTGTATAATGTTATATTCTTGAGAAAGTTATGATATACTGTACACTGTTAGTTTAGTTTAGGAAGGAAGGGGATAGGATCTTCCTATACTTTCGTTTTTTGGTGATAGCTTTATTTGGCTCCAGCAGCATTTTGCTGTACATAAGCAAACAGTAAGTGGATATCTTAATGAAACAGTTAATTCATTCGTTCACTTGTTTACACATACTGGCCATCGCTTGCACACAATTCGTATTCTCTCTTTCTCTCTCTCTCTCTCTCTGTCTCTCTCTCTCTCTCTCTCTCTCTCTCTCTTTCTCTTTCTCTCTCTCTCTCTCTCTCTATCATAAAAGCAATGAAAAGGTACGCTCTTGTGGAGTTTTGTATAGATGACATTTTCAACGAAGAAAGTAGGACAATCTGTCTTCGTGTTCATCTTCCGTGGACAGGGATCGTAACCCCTTTTCTACGCCTCCCTCTCCCTCCCCCCCCCNCCCCCCTCCACACCCACACACATCCGATTCCTCGAAAAATTAGCACTTCTTGGTGTCCCTGTGCTGTTTGTTTTAACGGGCATTCCAAGGCCTGGACTTAAATTACGGCCGGAAAACGTCAGCTTTAATCAGAACGCTCGGGCGGTTTTAAGCTGATTGTGTGGTCTTAAGAGTTCTTCTGGCGCGCAAAGCTCGTGAATGATTGGACTTGGACCGATGTTGTGGTAAAGTGTGTTTCTTTGCTTCGGTGACACCATGTATTTGCATTATTATTCAGCATTGTTTTCCATGATTTTAGTGTGTTTTTACACTAACACATTATGTGTAGTCGTTAGGATGTGCGCAAAATATTTTTGCGGCTCCGCAGACACTTTGACTTTTGCAGATATGTGGTCATAGAGTGATATTTTTAACGCTTACCTGTAATAATCTGGGGGAGAAAATGGATGAAGGGTTCTTAGATTTGCTTATGACTTAAAAAAAAAAAAAGCGTACTGGAATCGATTTTGCCAAAGATATATCTAGATCTGGTCACTCAGGACTTGCAGGCCATGTTATTGTCTCTCGTTGGGTTCACAGACAGCGACACTTTCTGTTGAGAGGGAAGCAACTCTGATATTTGAAATAGATGTATTTACATTGAGACCGTTATGCCGAAAGTACGATCAAGAATATTTTTGTAGCTCACTTGTAATCAGTTGTGCCTATGATCGTCATTTCTTGGGCCTGTAAGTGTGGCCGGATGTTTTGTTATGTTGGCTGATGGGGTCGCGAGCACTGTTGGAAGGGAAGCAACCCCGCTTTGTAATATAGTTTTAGATTTATTTCCCTTGATACCTTTATTTCATCGTTGGCTTGTTTGTTAATTATTATGCCGAGAGAAACTCTCGCCTGTGGGGAATAAGAGATACAGAAGAGGCATTTGGAGAGGAGGCATTTGGAGTGGAGAGAGTGTCAGGTTTTGCTGTTTCCCTGGTTGCTTTGTTTTAGTTAGGGATCTGTGTAAGGAACATTCTGATTTATGAATGCCTGGGATCTGTGTCTTGACAGTTCCTTCACAGGCTCAGATTGCGCGGTTCGCCTCTTAAATTTCAACCCTCGCCCCCCCCACTGAATGCACGCCAGTCTCCTCTTTTTTTTTCAGCGCTCCAAAGTTTGTATTACTTGAGAAACTTATCTAAAGATAAGACTTGAGAAACTTATCCTAGAAAGTATCTAAAAATGTACAGTCCCTCCCACCCCCTCTCTGTTCTCACCTGGTCATATTTATGACAAGGGCTGCATATTAGCAGTTCATTTCAATTGCAGCTTTTTACTAATGCTCCCTAAGAAGTTGTGACTAAACGATATCAAATGTAATGGGCAAAATACCTTTTACCTCTGTGTCATCTTCTCTTCCTCTAGGCCATATACAAGATGGTGGGGACAGTGATGAAAATGCCGGAGGACGAGTCGACGCCGGAAAAGCGGACAGACAAGATATTCCGTCAGATGGACAAGAACCTGGATGGCAAGCTCTCGATAGATGAGTTCATTGAGGGAGCCAAAAGTGACCCGTCCATTGTGCGGCTACTGCAATGTGATCCACAGGCTGCCGCCCAGAGTTGAGAACAGCCCCCTACATCCACAGCTACACAACGATGAGGACAGCCTGATGATGATGATGATGGTGGTGGTGGTGGTGGTGGTGGTGGTGATGGTGGGGTTGCGGGAGAGGATGATGACATCAGCAGTTGTCTCAGTTACTGATGTTGTGTTATTTGGTGATCATCATTATATATGAGAGAATGTGTGCACGTATGCATGCAGGATGAAAGTGTGTGTGTGTGTTTGACTTCGGAGACAGGACCGTAACACTAACCATAGGGCATAAATAATTAAAGATGAACATTGTTACTGTTTCTTTTAGAGGAAAATTATCTGAGACATGATACACATGTAAAACAGCTTGGAGGAAAGATACCCATAATATTTAGAATCAGTTTGTGAAAAAGGACATAATGTCTTTTTTTTTTTGTCATAGGTGGGTAGAGTTGAAAATGTTCTGCTACCAGTCCCTCCCGAATCAACCTTTCTGATAAGATTAAGAAAACTTTCCACATGGATAAACTTAGCTTAGACATTGTATCTTACAGTCACAAAGCTGGTTTCCTATTAACTATAAATATTATTTAGTCATTCCGCATTTGAACCACACACTCATCCCATGGCAAAAACAGAATTGTTCAACCTGGCTGGTGATTCAGAAAGGCAAAATACCCATTGTCTGTGATGCAGATGATATCAACAGACAGTAGTATCCACTTTTGTCAGAGGTGATGTCATACATGGCAGTGACACTGTGACACAGTGCCCAAAGAGACAAAGAACAGGCATGAAATGGCCCCCAATGACAATTTAGACACTGACAAAGAATTTATCCCTGGGACATTGGGAAGACTTGTAATGTGAAAGAAAAGAATAATATACGGATGTAATTTTCTTACTACGATGAAGTTTTAAATTACCTACTTCCATTTCTTCATCTGTGCGCAACCCCCTCCCCTCTTCCCCTCGCCACAACCCTGTCCTCATTACATTTTTCCAGACTGAGAACAGGGATTAGTGTGAGATTAATGTATGAAGATGAGGTGGTTTTGTGTGTTTGTGCGTGTAGCTGTGACTTTGTGCCTCCATCTCAGCATACATTGCATATATGTATGTGTGTATGTGTATGTGCGCTTGTATATGATGTGCAGGACACATTTTGGGCACAGCCATTTCATCAGTTTGCACATCTCTCATTCATGATTGTGGACATTTGAAGAGAACATGTTCTATTACTGATCAGTGTGAGGAATTTGAATGAGGCCAGCTGAGTATTTCTGTGTGATGTTTTGAGAATCTTGAGTATATCATGCACACATTTTTATTCTCAAGTGTTTGATTTACAGTGAGGCATCAGACTGTATCCATAAATGCCATTCTTATAGAAGAAATTATAAGATGGACGAAAATGAAGGTTTGTTGCTTGAGAAAAGTATTCTTTTTTTTTTTTTTTAAAGAAGCTTGACTGATCATTAAGACATTCTGCATTGGAAAAACTTTGGTATATTTTATATCACATTCCAGCTTATTATAGCTTGCAAGGTTGATAGCAGATACTACAGGAGCTTAGGTGTATCCTGTGGAATGAATCTGAGTGATCTTAGTTATGTGTAACCAAAATGATCAAATGAAATTATTAGACAACCTCTACTGTTTATATAGAAATAGGTAGTTGAAAACCATAATAGTATTATGACTTTCTGAAGCCATAGAGTAGCTGGCTAAAATCTAGTCGGTTTGGAATCACAAAGTACCTCAGTTAAAAGGTTTAAGTCATTCCAGTTGTGCTGCAGATTTGAGATATATATATAGATATATATATATATATTAATAGACATATGTGCTGCCTCATGTCTTTTATTATAAGCGTTGGTGGGAGAAAACTGGTTGGGAGGATAGCACAGGGCAGACATAGTTTTGCTGTGATATGAATTGTATTCATGACCACAACATCATGCTGAGAAAATCATAGACCTGCAGCCAGGTTGTTGTATATCAAATGCAGTTGTGCATTCAAATATTTAAAAATTGAAATTTAGTGGATGACTGCCGTAGTCAGGCTGTTTTCACAAAATCAGAGATCTAGGTTGTCATTAGTTTTTTTAAAGAAACAAAGCAAAAGGGATGGGGAAGGAAGGACGGTAAGATAATGATCATCTTGAATTAATTGTTCAGGATGGTGTGTGATGTATGAATGCATATATGTGCACATACTACACAGTGTGGATGTCTGGGAAGTTGAAGTTCGTCTCTACAGCATATTGAATGCGTGCTGTTATTCATGATACTTTCATCATCTAGAGAGCATCATTATGGATTTTCTGATACCATGCTTTTGTCCTTGCACACATTCGGTGAAAACATTTCATCTCTTTCATAATGTTCCATTCAATAATTTGATCTCAGATTATAACATTATGAAAGACTCTGCTATTGTTTGACACTTACATGCGCATGAAAGAATTTTGATCCTTGAAAGCTTTCATTGCACGGGATTTTTCAAAATGTAACTTGACTCATAGAATTGAATAGCTCACATTCTTTCTCTGTTCTGAAATGGTTTATGTAGTGGAACAATTATATTCAATCAATAGATGGTCTCCAGAAACACAAGAGCCTGCATCAAAAGATGAGCCATAAAAGGAGTGTTTTGCTCACCATGCATGCTACACAGCAAATGTCAGCTGTGTGTGTTTTTGTCTAGAGTCAGAAACTTAAAGTGGTGTGAATCGTGAACAGCTGCACAAGGTCATTAGCACCCGCAAAATGATGCGCACTGTACTGCCATTTAGACTGCAGTGAGTTCAGAAACAATCAGCTACAAGAGATGCAAGAAGGAGCATGAAAATTGTTGTTTATTCTAACATTTTACTATTGCAAGACAAAAACAACTAGCTCCAAAGTAGCACTGTATGGATCCAGTAAGTGAGCAGACCACTCTGCATTAGGGGAATAGAGTTATCATTGGATATTGCAGAAAAACCCAATGAGAAATTGAGTATTTACATTTTTTTTTTAAAGTAAGTGTCATATAATATACAATATATCTGTACATCTTTGCACACCTCTGATCAGGCCCTGTTGTTTTTTTAAATGCTCATGGTATCATCCATACCACATGCATACATTACACTGTGTCCTGATGTACATATCCATTCTTTAGTTACAGCTCTCATGTCCAGTTTTGACCAAGACATATTGAAAATAGGTATTGTTAACAACTTAATAATATAATATACATCACCTGCTGTCTTCTGATTCTTATTCATCTTTCTGCTATGTGTGTATATTTCGTTACGTGTCTTAATTTATCCTGTGTGCGGTGGGTTCTTTCATGCCTTTTGTATTGTTGAGTTCTTCTCATTTCAACAGATGTAGAAAACTCAAAGGATTTTTCCCCCCTTCAGTTTCGCTATTTGCTCAGTAGCTCTTTCTTTCAGTGGACAATATTGTGTAATGTTTTTGTACATTTGAATAAAAATAATTTTCCGTTTTCATGATTTTTAAGGTACTTGTTTTCCACATGAGTTAGTTCATAATTATTTTCTTCTTTGCATTAAAGACGCTGAAATCTGAAAAAGAAAATTATACCTCTCAGAAGCAGTGGGCTTAACTCATCTAAAGTGCCAAGTTTATGGACACATTAGCAATAAGAGAATTTGATAAGATTTGAAAAAACAAAAGAAACTCTACTGGACTTAAGTTACCTTAATTAAGAATCTTTGTTTCAGTTATCAGCATCGTATGCTTGTATGATTTTTTTCATATTTGCATTACATTCACATGGTCTTATAATGCCTTTACTGGAGGTGGATGAGATTAATGAAATTGATGCATGATATGCAAAATACATTACGGGAATGGAAAAGCTGAAATGATTTAGGATGTTTATTATAATTCTCATGACTCTCATTTTCATGTAACTATTGTTGAGTGAAACATGGTGTGTGATGTAAGCATGATATCTGAAAATGAATAAGATTTGTGACTTCTATAAATACAGTTAACCCCACTTAATGGCAACTTTGCAAAAGTATGGAAAAAGTTGCAATAAAGCAAGGGTGGTGATTTCAGTTGGCAACTTTGGTGTTCTGTTTTACGATGAATTGCAATCAAGTGAAGTTGACTGTATTTTGATTGTTCAGACCAGTCAGTTTTGACAAGCTTCATCATTGTTAATTATTATAATTATTATTATTACTATTATTATTATTATCATCATTCATGTAAGACTCATGGTTATAACATTCTGAATAAGATTATGTTTGTGATAACTTGGCATGTGTCTTGAATCTATTCAATAAATTTCTTTCTGTAGCATATTACTTTTGAGTTTACAGCCTAAAATTTCAAATCAGAAGAGGTGTGCATGTTTTCTGAATTCTTGGGACCATCAAGGTCTCTTGTTTTTTGCCAAAACATTTATCTTTTTTTGTAAATTTACTTCCATGTGAGCCAACCTGTAGACTAGATGGTCTTTTGAATCCTGGTTCATTTTATCTCAAAGCATAATGACAAACTCTTGAGATACTCAGGAACTGACCCCACTTGAAAGGTCTTGTGTCACTTCTGGGCTGCAGCAAATTAGCTGAGCTAAAAACCAGACCCGTTAGTTACTTTTATTAAAGACGTTTGTCGCAGTAATTCTCAAAACAGATGACTGATACTAAGAATTTTTCTATGCAGGCAGAATCAGGAGTAATCTGTTTCTGGATGGCAGAGATATCATATGGCCAACAGCATACATAGAATTGCTGTTTTCTGGAATAAATATTAAAAGCTAGTGAGAATGAAGGGATACATACTACTTTGTGTACCCAAAATATGTTTGTTCCTTTCAAACCTAGCTTCCAAAGCCCTGTTTCCCTCTGACTCTGAACCTCTGAAAGAAGATTATTTTTTGACCCCAACATTTTTGCCTTTCATTCAACCATTATTAATCTTTAAGATATGTAGCAGTATTTCTGGGTTATGGGATGAAAGCAATTTTGGGGCATCCCTATAGATCAGACTTACGGGTTGAAGAGTTTTAATACATGTACAAGTTTGGGCATACCTGGATTCTGTGGTTGAGGAATTAAAACTATTTCAAGAGATGTGAGAATGGAGTGACTGTTAACTCACTCATGATCATTCATGTAATCACTTTCAGCTGTCTGTTCTTATCATCAAGTTGTTGCTATTGCTCCCATTTTTTCACAAATGTTATTCTGTAGTGTCTTTATTATGTTTTCATAATTGGTCATTGTGAATGCAAGAAGCTGTTTCACTGTGTCTGGAGGTGATGCTAGATGCATGGAAATTTGATACTATGCTGCCAATGCTAAGGATGTGATTAATGGGCCTCCTAAGCTGTCCTTGGACTTTCATAAGTGTCAAAACACAGATATCAAACAGACTGAAAAGTTTTATAGAGTCACTGTTGGCATTTTTCTATTAAGCAATTGGAAGCCTTTTATGGATAAGATGAGATTTTTATATCCATGGATAAATTTCAAGTGGCCGTCAAGATTTGTATCTGATCAGGAAGTGGAAATATGGATAAAAAAGCGAATGATTTATGAATAAGCCTGTGAAGCTTTTATTGACAGTTGTTAGTTTTCCTGGGGAGTAAAATGTAATTGTAATTTGAGCGAAAAGGTAATACACATGCTAAATGTGGTTTGATTCCTGCTCTTTGCATTGCAGGCTTTGTATCAAAGTGTCATACATCATCAGCATATTGTTATCTGATGAAGGTTTTTTCAATATTTTGTCTTAAGAGCACAATAATGTGTTGTGATTGTAACTACTGGCCAAAAGCTGATGCAGACGTTTTTTTTCCCCCTTACTTTGCTTTTAAATATAAAAGATAGTGTAGGTTTTCCAGAAAAAAAAATTTACCTAAATACATCCTGTTCATCTGTGTTGTCCTTCAAATATTCACAGAGATGCCTATTTTCCGGAACTTCACAGATATTGGGCCTTCAAAAATTTATTATCAATGTGTATTAATACATACTTGTCATGCAACCAGTAGACCTTCCATGAAAAACTGTGGATATTTGCTTCATCTGAGTTGGCATTTCTACATTTAATAAGATCAACTGACAAGTGATTCATCTTGTTCCATGTGATTCGGCTTCCAGATTTACTTCCACATTAGTCAATCAAGAAACACAACTTTAGGAAATGTGGCTGGTTGTTACAAATTTTTGGAGATCAGATCTGTATCATTCTTATATGACACAATGCTTTTTTTTTTCCTTAAACATTTAACTTTTCGTGTACATATTAAAGAATATGTGTGACTATTTCAATTTTATCCTTGTTTGTGCACGCACTTACAGGACCTATTTAACATGTAATTACCTGTGATGTTTTCTAAATCCCCTCCCCCAACTCCCTCAAGTTTCTGCTCTTTGTTCACCTCATGTGTTTTTCCTGTGTCTGTAATTTCCCAGGCATAGATATATATTTTATCTCACTCAGTCCACATTTGTCTTCTTGTGATGTGACCACCACTCACTAAGTTCTTCGCACTCAACTTTTATTTTCACCTTGTAACCCCCTGTTTGACAGTAATTTTGCTAGAATCAAACATTTCAGATCTATATGTTGAAATTCATTTAACAGTAGAATATCTTTGAATGCAGAACACCGCAAACTTTCAAATGTGGAGACAGTTGTGAGTAATTTACTTGCATTCCAGAACTGAGCTGCAGTAAGAATAAACTTGTGGCATCAGGATCATCTTTATGCATATTTATTGTTTGACAGAATGCCAAGTTCTACTTTCATGTACTTGTGAATTTTTTTCTCTTATTGTTCCTTTTTCATTCTTCTTCCTTGAAAAATCTTGATGTAGTCAAAGTTTCTTGGAGATTGATAACATTGCTGTTGAAGCAAAGCTTACCAGAGATATAAAATAATTCATACTGGTATTAAAAAAAAGACCTTGGCATATACAACATACCTTATTCATATAATAAAGACAAGAGACATTTGCAGAAACATGTGTTATTTTATATTTGTGAAATTATTAAGAAACGGGGCTGTTGATAAAATTATGATGTTACTGAGTTTAAAAAGAAAGTTTGTTTCTAGCTTAAAAACAATTTTAGTGATGAGAAAGGAATAATATATAATACTCCTAAGTTCCTCTTATTTAAGAAATAGTTCTAGCTTATTTTTGAAGGCATAGCAACTGTAGCTAATTTTTATAGTGTTCTCTTTTGCACATCATCTTTGCATATTTATTTTCCAGTACTGTTTTGCTGGTTGAAGCAGTAACTATTGTGCAGGACACCTATAGGTATATATTATTCAGAGAAGCCCAAAGCATTCATATTAAGTGTATGCGGGCAAGGAAAACAACTCTTGAATTGCTAAGTTGATTGCTTCCCTTGTTATTTAATTGTGCCAGATATCAAGGGGAATGGGGTCCCTAGTTACTTTGACAGAAATCAAAATTTTCTTATGGAGGGACATTTGATATGTTCAAAGTATTGTGGATTATCAAGCATTATTGTCATATATTTTTTGGTCCCTCCAGTTTGGGGTGAAAATCAGCACCATGATTAGTTTGCATTGGAGAGGAAAATAAAAAAGAGAAACGTTAACTGTGTTGTTGTTGACAAGAGTGGATATTATCAACTTTATGTATTATTGCTATCATGATTATTATTTTTACAGTAGAATAGGTAGCATTGTGAGAAAAATTCTAGGCTTGATTGTTGTTTTATTTCAGGATTTCTCATTTGCAAATCACATATAAAAATCATACTATTAACATAATATGGTTTATGATACAACTGCATTGTAAAGCTGTTGCAGAAGCTGTATTTTGCTCATACATCTCGATTCTTTTGTAGGTTATCAGATTTATGTATCTCAGGAAAATTAATTCAGTAGGATAAGCGTTAAATAAGAATCTTATATAGGAGACTTCAAATTTCAAGCCCTTTCTTGGGATCTGTAGCCAAAAATGTTGTCATCTCCCCATCATATTTAATTTTGTCTGATATTATCTGGGAATTAATGGGAATGATTGTATATTATTTTCATCTGATTGTGTTTTAAGCAGTTATTTCATTATTTCAAAAATACATGTTAGCTTAAAATAGTGGAATAAGAATTAGGAATGGAATTGCTTTCATAGTTCAGACTTATCACATCATCTCATTCACAATTTCCTGATATTTACAAGCATATGTCTCTCTACTTTGATTTTTTTTCTTCTGTTTTTGAAAACGTGACTCTCATTAAAAGGTTAAATTCTGATTACCTAAATTTTTTTTTTTTAAAAAATGAAAAGGAGGAAAAATTCTTACTTGATGTTACTATATAAGATATACAATACAAAAGCAGTTGTGAAGTCATTTAAGAAAAACATTTATACTACATGACAGTTGCTTGAATGAGAAACATAATTTATACTAGTAGCAGACAAGAAAATGGAGATAACGTTTCAAAGTTTTTTTCCCCTTGTAATGTTCCCACATTTTAAAAAAAAATTAGGTGCATCCAATTTCTGTTTCATCCAATTCCTAAAAATTATGCAGGATGTTTCTGTTTTTTTCAATGATTTATATTAAATTTTTCAATAAATTCAGTATTTGTGATGTTCGTTACACCATTAGCAGTTTGCCTTAAAATTTCATCTACATATATTCTTCATACTTTTTAGAACTCTTGTGTAAATTTAATGCCGTAGCTTTTTTAAAAAGAAATCTACTTTGTTGCAGTTTATCATCTTTCCATTAAAAATATTTTATCAGTGTTCATGAAGTCATGTACGTAAGTCAAGAAACGGAAAATGTTACATTTTTTTTTTCTCTTTTATTATACAATATATTTATTATCAATGTCCCCTCATTAGCCTGTGTTTCTTTACCTCTGTTTTACACTCTTTTCTCGGGAAACTGATAACTGGACATTGTTATCTCCTTCTGTCTTTGTCTGCCTCTCTTTGTTCAATATGTTTCCTATTTCATTGTTTTAACAAGCTGTATCATAGATGTTTATTTCAATAAAGACAAATTTTAATTAAAAGATGTGGATTTTTGTTTTCTGATTTGTGGTTTTAAAGTTAGCTTTGCTTCGTAAGAATCCCTCAGGAAAATAGAGCTAGAGGCAATCACAGTTTATTTGGCATGGAAAAATATATTTTTTATATGCACAGAGAGAGAAAATGAGACAAAATTCCCTACGTGAATAAAACTGTAAGTTTGGGGAAAGCTCATATATCTATGAGAAAGACTATAGCAGGTGTCTCTTTGTTTGTGAATTACTGTTCAATTACTGTATAGAACTGGGTCATAATCATATGATCAGCATAGCAGTTGGGCATACCTTAGCAACTGTGTCTGGAAATGTGTGGCGCTGCACCTCCAGAGAATGCTGGACAGTTGTCTGCCTCTGTATTTGCAGTCATCAGGCACCTTTACGGAATACAGAAGCAATCATAGCTTTATTCTGTTTTCATAATATTGGTCATTGTGAATGCAAGAAGCTGTGACTTAACGGTCAAAGGGAAGCAACCAATGAAAAGAAAATCGTGAGCTAGTACACCCACGAATTGTCTCCCATCTATTTCGGTCTATAATTTTCACGATTATGCCCCTTCGATCATAAATTTTGCAACACTTCATCTTCTCTCTCTCCTCCCTCCCTCTCTCTCTCTCTCTCTCTCTCTCTCTCACACACACACACACACACACACACACACAGACAGACAGACACACACACACACTTAATCACTCTTTCTCTCTCCCTCTCTTTCTGTGACGGTCTCTCTCTCTCTCATTCTCTCTGTTTTTCTCTTTCCTTTTCTCTCCCTCGTTCTCTCCTTCTTCCTCCCTCTAGTTCTTGTTCACTCTCTCTCTCTCTCTCTCTCTCTCACTTTAATACACACACACACACCTGCACACAATTACTCACTGTTTCTCTCATCTTCTTTCTCTGGTTATAGTCGAGGTGGTAGTGATGGTGGTGATGCTGATGCTGCTGCTGCTGCTGATGATGATGATGATGATCTAAAAGTAATGATATTCTCAAAGAAAAACAGCAACATTGAACACACAAATAATCACCCAAAAAAAAACAAACAAAATCCAAGACAGGAGCAGACAATGATGGAAGGGAAATAACCAGTAAAATGAGAAATTCAAGCTAGTGCTTCCATGATTTGTCTCCTATTTATTATGACCATCAATTTTCACGATCAAGTCCCTTGGACCATAAATTTTGCACTAATTCATTCCTCCTCCCCTTCTCTCTCTCTCTCTCTCTCTCTCTCTCTCTCTCTCTCTCTCTCCGATTTTTAAGAGAATGTCCTTAGGATCACACGGAATTTGGTTGTTGGCAAATTATAGGTAATAGGACCGACTTCTCAACCACCTTATTTGTACATGTGTATGTGCGTGTGTGCCCGTGTCCGTTTGTGTGTGTGTGTGTCTGTGTCTGTGTATGTGTGCATGGGTGTGCGTATGAGCGCTGATACACTGACCAAGGGAGTGATAGTTGTGGTACAGCAGTTAGGTAATAGTGGTGGTGGTTGTGTCTTAGCTAGCTTGACGATGGTGTCTCAACCACCAATTCTGTGTGTGTGTTTGTGTGTATGTGAGCCTGTGTGTGTGTGTGTGTGTGTGTGTGTGTGTATGTGTGTGAGTGTGAGTGCGTGTGTGTGTGTGTGTATGTGTGTGAGTGTGTGTGTGTGTGTGTGTGTGTGTGTGTGTGTGTGTGTGTCTGTGGGTGTGTGTGTGTGTCTGTGGGTCTGTGGCTTTGTGGGTCTGTGTCTATGTCTGTGGAGTGTGTTCACGTGCTCGTCTGTTTTCTGCATTTAGGATAATGTTAATCATAACGGTTATGAAGATGATGTGTTGGTCGTTCCTAGATATAGAAAAAGAGAAAAAGAATGAGAGAAAGAGAGAGGAAAAATAGGAATACAGTGTTGCTAGACTGGTGTCAAAAAAAAAAAGGTCGTGAAAAATTAAGGGAGTAATAAATGGGAGACAAATCATGGATGCACTAATTCACGATTGTCATTTCACTGGTTGTTTCCCTTCGACTGTTCGCTGCACACATTCTCTCTCAATACACACACATTAATGTATACGGGGGGGGGGGG
>JAWQUT010000039.1:2550924-2594741 GCA_033807755.1 Ellobium chinense | reverse complement strand
TGGGGGGAGGGGAGGGATTATGAGATGGGGAAAGGGGGAGCGAGAACTCATAATAGTAAATATATATTAATTATGAGAAGAGAGGGAGCACATACTGTTTGTGTACGTTTAGGGTAGTTTCTAACAATCCGATTCCACTACCTTTACCGATGCTAATGAGGGGTATCGAAGCATAACAACTGACGTGCATAAGGAACACCCAGGCCAGCTGCCGAATAGAGACTTTTTTTTTTTCATCAAGTTCCTGGCTTACAGCTCATGTAGAGTTGACCTATCACCTCAGGTAGTAAGGTCCCACTTCAAATTTCTGTGTAATCATAAGATTTTTATGACATTGGTTCTTCTTAGTTCTTCTCAGTTCTTCTGTCAGTTCCAAACTGACCGACCGAATGAAAGATAATGCAAGAACTGTGCATAAATTAGATAAGCTAGAGCTTAAAGGCTTCACAAAATTTCCGTTTATTTGTTGTTGTTTTTGGGGGTTTTTTTATGTAACCTTTTTAGTCAAGTTAGCCGGAATATTGGCCAAAATGAAAACTTTCAAACACCACAATTTATTTTGCAGGTCAGCCTTTTCCTAGCAGAATTAAGAGAACGCGTTTGACCATTGCCAGCTGACTATGAGACAAAGCTATGGGGAAACTGCACAAACCTGCAACTGACCAGTTCATGACCCATAGCGGTCTGCCAGCATGACCAGCGAACGCTGCTGAAGAAGAAGAAGAAAACTTCCGTGTCCGTTTTCGTCTTTTTTGTAGTTCTCACAGTGTATCGGTCGACAGATATTATAGTTTCTTCTAGCCTCGTGTACGGAAACACGGGTGTGAAAGTTTTTAACAAGAGGCCTCTTTCGGAGATTACCTCGTCAAAATCCGGCACTGATGAAAGGGCAAAGTAAAAGGGTATCATTGTAGAAAACGGTGGTCTAGCAAATTTTAAGAGTTAGATCCACGCATGACCTATGGGTAGAAAAAAAATGTCTCTTGGGAATTGCGTTTGTTTTCGGCAAATTTGTTTCTGGCCATAAACTTATCGATACTGTAAAAACTTGTAATAGTAAGGGAATCGATACCTTTTCCGTTTGCCAAATACATTTTGAATTAAGATGCATTGACAGCACATTTGTGACCCCAAGTCTTTGGACTGAATGATGGCGTAGTGGAATTCATATTACACTAATAAAGCAATGACTAATAACAATTAAATCGGAATGTTGCTTACATTTAGCAGTATCGAACACAATGGACCTAAAAGGTGCCTCGAAAATGAATCCATTTTGTACGTTGTAGCCGAAGACAAACGCCACGTTTGTGGGGATACTGCCACACTGTGAAAGTATTTGGTTAGTGAAGCATTCTCTTTTTAATTTGGACCCGTTATGCTACATCTTTTCTTTAACTGTATTTCGCACTTAAAACCTCAGGCGGCTGGTTGTCGATGGAATTTATTCATAAAAAATAATTTGCAAAAAATTACATTTTTCCCAGGACAATGCACTTGCGGCAAGTCACCGATCCAGTACAGATATGTAGTCTATATTTTCTTAGAACATTAACCTCGATGTTAAAGAACCGTGACCTCCATCTCTTGGTTTATAAAATAGTAGCTGCTGACTGGTTTGGTTTCGAATGAACGAACCATATCGGTTCCAAAATACAATAGAAGAACTTGAAAATGCAGAGTTCGCCCCATCCAGGTAAGCGGCCGGCTCTTCCTTCTAAATTAAAGGTCTTCTTGCACCATCATCATCACCATCATCACCATCATCATCATCATCATCGTTATATTTTCATGCAAAACAAACTTGTATTCCATGCACCGAATACTGCAGAAGTCGTATAAAGAGAGAGGTTCAATTAGCTTTGTTGTTACTGTTGTTGTTGTTGTTGTTGTTGTTGTTGTTGTTGTTGTTGTTGTTTTTGCTACTGCTGCTGCTCCTCCTCTTCCTCTTCCTCTTCCTCTTCCTCTTCCTCCTCCTCCTCCTCCTCCTCTTCGTGCTGCTTTTAATTCCTTAAGCTAAGAGCGTTAGGCTTTTGTATGACCCTAGCGATAAACCTCAAAGGGTTAAAACCGGTTTTTAAAAATTATCACATACGTCTTCACTGCAACCACAACCAAACTCTAAAGACGTCCTGGTCAGGGTTTCCTCCGCGGGTTGGTCCAACCTTCAACAGCGAGCAACAAAGTGACAGCTCACCGAAAGACGAGTGTCCAGACAGTCAAGGGGGAACTTGAGCTCCCTGCCTGAGCACTACGGCACCACAGGCTGTGAAATACACAGATCAGATAGGTTAATAAGTTTATCAGGCATAAGCCCAGACCACAAGACAGTGTGGTACATGGGCAAAAGACAAAATATTATACAGTATACGAAGGGAAAGCACATGAACCTTTAAAGCTCTATAACTACTAAAGTCACACATGTACACAGACGTACATTCACATGTTATGTTCACAATGTACTGATACATTTTACATTTAACCATAATGGATCACTCACTTACACCAATAATCACAAATGACGTCTTTTTTGCCGCAAGATAGATATGGTGATAAGCTTACAGGTATAACAGAAAATGCGAGGATAGATGATTGAGTACCTCAGAGTACTTCATTTGCAAGGAAAAACTGTTTCGTAATTAAATATGGTGTTGTGTTACTAAGGACATGGGGAAAACCTGGATCGATGCATTCGCTTTGTAAAATTCACATGATTCCTGGGCGAGATCACGACTTCTTGATTAACCCTCGTAACATAATGCTTGCCTTGAGTATTCATAGAGCATGAGTATCTTAAACAAGCCAGTGATGAGACTTCTTCGTCTCACTATACGCAAATTTTAGGGTTGTGGCTACGTACAGGACCATCTGCCTATTACTTCAGCGCCTACCATTGGGTCATATCTCATGTTCTCGAACTAATGATAAATATAATCATAGATCCTAGGATTCCTCGGACTGACCTTCATTTATTGACTGATGTCTTGACAGGGAAGCCCTGATAACATATTCAAGCATTAAAAAATATATTACTAAAGAAAGCATTAGAAGCAATGCTTTATATTCTACGCAATATGGGACTACAGAACAGAGACTTTTGAATCAGGTGTGTAAATGACAAGGGCATTGCACGAAGCCACTGTTAGCGAGTTCTTCCTTATCGCTGTGAAATCAATTGCAATAGAGGAGCCCTCATAATGAAATATAAGTGGTGGCACGCCAACTGTTGAATACACCCATTACTCACACATTGCAAATATATCACATTATTCTAACAGCAACTGTGAAACACCAATGAACTTTAGAATTAACACTTGATAATGCAGCTCTTCCTCATATTATCATACTGTCTCGCTTGCAGCTGTTGCCATCATGGAGTCACAGAGAAACCACATTACTGAGAGAATCGTTTCACAGTGAAAAGTATGTGTTGATCTTAGGCAGTCTGATAAATACTAGTGGATCTACAAGATAATATCATCACTGGCCTCCATATTTCATAAGCCTCGCGTGGCAGTGGTGTTTTAAGTTGTAATCTGTGAGTGTAGGTAGACAAATTAATGTGTAACAGTGATTGGAAGCTTGCATTGTTGCATTACTTATTACTGGCATTGAGTAATACCAAATCATTGAGATGGCATAATTAAAAGAATATGCAGCCAGATCTTCAAAGCGAAACTTCAATTCAGACTGCAGCCTGTGTTGTTGTTGTTGCTGTTGCTGTTGCTGTTGTTGTTGTTGTTGTTCTTCTTCTTCTTCTTCTTCTTCTTCTTCTTCTTCTTCTTCTTCTTCTTCTTNTTGTTGTTGTTGTTGCTGTTGCTGTTGTTGTTGTTGTTGGTGTTCTTCTTCTTCTTCTTCTTCTTCTTCTTCTTCTTCTTCTTCTTCTTCTTCTTCTTCAAGCTGCTGCTGCTGCTGCTCTTGTTGTTGTTCTTGTTGCTCTAATTGTTTCAAAACTAAATTTTCAATAATTGTTGCGCTGCAGCTCCTGCTGCTGCTGGTTCTGTTGTCGTTGTTACAACTACTGTTGCTACTTCTTGCTGCTGTACTTGGCCTCTCTCAGAAAAGCGATGATTGTTGATGATTTCACCACTTTTTCATTCTTCTCGTTATCAATTATCTGAGTGAAGATAACACCTTTTACATGTATGCCCTTGACTCCATTTTGGAGGAGTATTAATCAATAAAGTGCAATGCCAAGATCGTTGGTAGGTAGGCTAATTCTTGGTTCAAGCTTAGAGTGTCCAAAAACAATTATTTCTGCTAGTAGGAATATTGTGCATAGGGCGTCCGAAACGAGACTGACTCGGACTCTTATCTAGATGAACACTAAAATAAAAATAAGATTAAACATATAAAAACGTCCATCGGAGTTTTCTTACCGAAAAGCACTGAGGTCCTGATATGCTTGACTGATGCTACTGGGAATGCTGACAAAATGGTAGATAGGTACGTACATGTACCTTACAAATAGCGATAAACAGTGATAAATGCGAACATCTCTTGTACTTTTCCAAAATCAGAAGAGAAGCCTCTGCCATTACAAGGAACGTTACAGGTTGAAAAGTATAGATGGCCAAAACTCCACTCCCTTCTCCGGATCACTGGGGCAATGCAATAGGATGGAAATCCCCTGAATTACTATATCGACATTATCATTGTATTACGTTCTGCATAGTCACCTTTCTTTGGACATTATGTAGTCTATGTTCCTTTCCACAAATAGCTGTGAACACAGAACATTCTAAATCTGAAAAACTGCCCTTTTAGATAGAAGAGGACGACCGCCAACCTATAATTATATAATCTAAAGGCTTTTTGTACCATTCGTGAATCTTTAAATGGGCTTCCTTTAAATTGCACGCTTTTATAATATAATAGTGCACTGGTCTAGATCCAGTCTAGATTAGTGCAAATTCACTATTTAGGAGCAAAAAATACAGCACTGGAAATAATGACATGAGATAGCCCTAAAGGTTAATTCACGAATCTTTAAACGGGGTCTCTTTCAGATTGTTATATTTTATGTCAGTCCCGACCTAGCTATGTTTATACGATCCTCTACTGAACCTAATTTTAAACAATCAATAAATGTACTCACGCAAGCTACAGGTGTGTCACAACATGACTCACTCCAACAGCTACGTTCTTACGCTCTAGTTGACCTGCAACACAGTCCAGGGAGTACTTCTCAGGACAGCATTTAGTTGGAACAGTCACATCGCAGCCCACGTCTTTGCTGTCCACGTGTCTATGAGTTTTTCAAAACCTCGTGAACCGAACTGATCTGGTCTACACACAACATACTCCGTTGCCTAGGTCGGTAACACATTCTCACACTTCGCTGACGCTATTAAAAAGGCGAGTTTTAGGATCTCTCATTGTCTCGCATCCCCTGATGTCATAGGCGGCAGCGAAGAGGCTTCTAAACCTGTTGGGGTAGAAGGGATCTTACTATTCTTACTTCGGGCCAAATTTTATGGTCTTGGATTGCTTATCCTTTCAGGACCTTTTCGCTTTAGATATGTGTGAATAGTGGACGTTGAGAGAATATGTTTTAATATCTGACACATGTCCAAACTTCTACCAATAGGCCAGATTCTTTATAGTTTGAAGGTTCAAAACATACTGTAGCTTGTGCCAGAGAGAGACTATCGGGTGTGTTGAGCAGAACTGAGATAAACATGTAGTGAATGTGCAGTTTGGATGACTATAATGATGTTTGGACGAATATACAGGTAGAGATAAGAGTTGGAGTTATGAGAAGATTAGGGTATAGGGTTAGGACTAGATTTAGTCTACTGATTTGCTGAGACATGAGCATAAGATTAAGCCGGCCAGATATGGAGTAAACGTATTTTCTGTTGAGAATTGGGGTGTGAAAAAAATCTCTTTTTCACCTCTCTCTCTCTCTCTCTCTCTCTCTCTCTCTCTCTCTCACAACACGCACGCAGGTACACACACACANTCTTTTTCCTCTCTCTCTCTCTCTCTCTCTCTCTCTCTCTCTCTCTCTCACAACACGCACACACGTACACACACACACACACACGCACGCACGCACGCCCTTCCTTGGAGAGGAGGCGAAGAGAGAAGAAGAGAAGCAGACAGACACATTATCAGATGCCTTAAGCTGATAGTGGAGTGGCTGGTATGAAAACACGATCTTGAATGGATGCAGGGGCGATATGCCCTAAGGCATCGTAAAATATCTGCAAATTACAAACAACAACAACAAAAAAACAACAACAACACACACATACACACTGTTTCCTCCACTCCCGTTCCAACCCTCCATTTATCCCTAGAGTCCAACGCCCTCGCACACCTTGGTCCTACGGATGGGACCCAATCAAAATCGATGAATACTGAGCCATTGCACTGCGCTATACGCCATTTCCCTTTTAAATGCAGCGAAGCCGATCCGGTTGACCTACTTTGTGGACAGCTAACCACGTTTTTATTATGGTATAATATAAATCCGGTGCTTTTTTCCCCGTTTTGTATTCTTCCAAAAGCGATGGCCCATGGCATTTAGATAAATCCAAACAGTAGTAATTCTTTCCCTAGCCTATTCACAAAGTGTTACAAAATAGGCTTGAAAACCGCTTCAAGGTAGAACAAATTTCAGTTATGAATGTTTTGCTGTGTAGGAGTGAGTGAAGGTGTACACGAGTAGTGGACAGTATCGGTTCCGAGTATCGATGCTTTTGATATCTAAGGAATTTCGAAATCGGATCGGAAGTTTATGAAAAGGTTTCGGAAGTTTCGAAAATATTGAAATCAATTTCGAAACTCGTTCGATCCTTGGTGTCAATGTCGTTACCGGCTTTCCTAATGGTATCAAACGATGTCAAATATCGAAGGGTATAGAAGGTGACGAAAGAACCTATCCAGAAAATTGATGATCACGATCAAATTAGAATTGGTAGTTTCGATATCTAGAATTCCAAGCTGAAAAGCGGAATAATTAAAAGACCCTAGAATATGAAGACCCTCAATAATCAACTAACCAATCTACCAATCAACGAAGCAAGCAAGCACCAACCAACCAACCAACCAACCAACCAACCAATTAGCGCCAGCCAGCCAGTTAACCTATTAGCAAGCTAACCAATTAACCAACCAACCAACTAACCAACCAACCGATCAACTGTCGACTGAACGACCGACAAATCGACTGACTGACCGACCAGTCAACCAATCACTCAATCAACCTTGCTATTAAATACTTAAAAGGTATAACTTTGTTTTATTGTTTGTTTGTTTGTTTGTTGTGGTTTTTTTTAGGGGGGTGGGGGGGGGGGGCAACCAAAGGTCTTATTTCTGTTTGCAATTTTGTGAGACCTTCTGGCGTGGCTTTTTGACAAGGAGTCTCCAAGCTCTGTCTAGAAAAGGGCCTCATCTAGGCCAATTCCGCCTAATCTGGAAAAAAATTAAATGCACACCAAGTTCATTTGAAGACTGAACTAGTCTATAATCATACTGAGTCTCCCCCTCCCCATTCTCCAGATCCCATTAACAATAACAAAAAAGCGCTGCTTACTACCGTTCTCACATCTTGCAAACCACGAGCGTATCTTTCGGGACGCTCTTCTCACTAGCTTGGTCCACGATTTCTTGCTTTTTCTCTCTGTTCGTGCGTGCATACGTCTGTGTGTGTGTGCGTGCGTGCGTGCGTGCGTGTGCGCGCGTGTGTGAGTGTATGTGTGTGTGTGTCTGTGTCTGTGTTCGTTTGTTCGTTCGTTCTTTCTTTTTTTCATTTGTTTTTTTTTTCTTTAAGGGGCCGTTGTACAGATCAGAGCTCACTGTAGCATCAGAGTTGTTTCTTTAAAATATTTTGGTTTACCAAAGGACACTAGTCTATGTGGCTGTTTTCCAACATTAGTGTGATCTACATTGAGTTTTGGTGTGGGTTGCACGACAGTTCCATCACAGCGATGAGTGATTCTCCCAAGTTAAGAGAAATATTTTTATCTTATTTTTCAATTATATTTGAAGATCTATGCATCTTCTCAAGCGCGCATTTGGAGCCACACACCAGACTATCAAAGAAATAACCCTGTGCTGTTCGATAGTTACTGAAGATGTGCTGTTCAATGGTAAATGTTGCGTGTAGTCACTTGTCACTGTTCCGTGCACCTCTCTTCAGATTCTGTATTTCAAATGTTCATGAAAAAAAAAGCCAAATCATTTTAAATTTTATAGACCTACGTTTTGGCCCGAAATTCAGCAATCGATTCGAACCCTGCGCCCAGCAGTGTCAAAAACAGTCTAAACACTCTTCAATTTATTTACATGGTAATTTTCACGGCTTAATATAACTTCCTAGAACAAGGATTATAGTAAAGTTTTTGATGTTCAGATATCAGTATACTGCCCTCTATGAACATGTAGTCTTATTTCTGTGTTCTGAGGGCGACTGGAGTAGCAGAGGATGAAATTTTTGGGAATGGAGCATGAACACAATGTAAACACATCAAACAGATGAAAAGCAACAAAAAGTATTGATTAATAAATCAATTTTATTCTCCCGCGAAATGAAATTTTAAAACAATGCAAACTAATGACGATAGTAACAACCTTAATGTTCCAGCCACTGTGCTACGAAAAATGGCGTTAGTCAGACCTTAGCTATGTTGCGTGTAGACACTTGTCACTGTTCCGTGCACCTCTCTCTAGCCATTTTCGAAAAAGGGTACCATGTTGTTTATTGAGATCAAAACCCTCGTTGAAGAAACTAAATTGTGCCAACATTTTCGGGCCAAAATTGCGAAGATACAAGCTGACTTTTCTCCTTTGGCATCAAGCCATTTCGCCCGCGTTCTAGTAAAATGTGAAAAATGACTTAGTTCACCATCGTAGCACAGCGACCAATCTTCTCAAGAGTAAACAAGTAAAAGATGGATTCCAACAAACAGAGGCCTTCGAGCCACAGAATAAATATATTTATAAATCTACAGAAGCACTGGTAACTAGTTCCCTGATGTTTCGGAACTTCATCGTTGGTTGGAGGATCATACTCTCAAAACGCAACGATTACCACACTGAATTCAAGCACAGAGGAAACAAATATGGTTTACATAGAAACGTAGACGGCAAATGTCAGTGACGTCACTTACAGGGGAATGCTTATGTAGATTTTTTTTTTATTCTATGCCCCGAGCCGAGCTGCCGTCCAAGGGTACAATCATAAAACCAACAGAACAGAACAGACAACGCCACGGAAAGACCGGGTGGGTGTGTTGAATTGGAATGACTGACACCGTAACAGAAAGCAGCACTATCCCAACTTTAACAGGGGCATTGACCTACGGAAGATGGTAAGGCCGCGTCGAACGTGTGAAAAGATTTATTCACTAGGGCATTGAATATGACACCCAGTTTGCAGTCTTTAGGAAGTTAGAGTTTGCCCACGTTTGTGAGACTCCTGTAGAGTTATGGGAATTGCCGTATCTGAAAGTTTTACAGAACCACCAAACAAAGGTATACATTTAGTATTACTGTATGGTAGAGACGGCTTTTTATTATAACTTCAGACCATTAACCTTATAAAACGGAGCAAGCTCAATAAGCCGAAGTCAACCCAGCAATTTTCTCTTTAATGGCAATTCGTAACTTCCTAATGTAAAAACTCCTTTTTCATACGATATGTGAAGAAAAAAAAATAATGCAAGACGTAAAATGTTAAATAAATAATAATTAAAAAACAAACAGGTTCTCTCACGAACAAATGATTTAGAAGGTCAAGCAAAATTTGGATAAACCCTGTTGTGACGAGCCAGATCTATTGTTACTGGAAAAAGAATGTGCGCTAACATTTTCACCCGCTGTACATGAAACTAATCATTCCCTTTGCATATAACTCCACTGATAATAAATAAGCAGGACAGTCCAGCTTGCTATCTGACTACACCATACTTGGTTTTATCTTGCATACAACTAATTTTGGTAATGTGGCTTTACTTTTACCGATCGACTCAGAGCACGGAACATTGTCGTTTCTGTTTCTCTTTACTTTTACCGACCGACTCAGAGCACTGAACATTGTGGTTTCTGTTTCTCTTTACTTTTACCGACTGACTCAGAGCACTGAACATTGTGGTTTCTGTTTCTCTTTACTTTTACTGACCGACTCAAAGCACTGAACATTGTGGTTTCTGACTTATATCCATTTGTTACGGTGCTTCATCAGAGCAATGACCAGCAGCCACTGTGCTTTGATTAATCATGTTAAGTGTGAGCTTCAGTATGCTATCTTGAAGTGCTAACAACTCAAAACTTGGATAACTGCTTACAAATAATAAAATTCTTGATTAAAAAAATGTGAATCCCCCTTTTTATGAATCTGTTATTATTATGACTTTATGAGCACGGAAAATCTAGTTAGAACATATTCCTAAACTATGCGGACAAAAACAGGAGTGGATGGCTCAGATTTTCAAAGTTTCACAATGCGCAAATATTTCTTGACAATAAATCATCTTGAATTGTTATGAAAGCTAAAGCATACTGGGAAAATGACAAAGATAAGAACATGAACTCTTGACCCAGAAATCGGTAGAAATGAACACATTGGAAGAGAAATGAGCGAATAAAATTATATGAAAACAAAATGGAAACAAATAATACAGCATAAGATTGAAGTTTATGTTTAAAAAGGCATAACATATATGTAGTTTACAAGTGTAAATAATTGTCCATTCACTGCCTTTAAAGAGAAGGTATATAACTTTATAAAAGTAAATAAAAAATATGTAGTATCATAATAATGAAATATTAAATTATCACTATGCTTAAGACCTTGTGATCCATTCCTCAGTTTCATATGGCATTCTGTTGTTCTTTGCTGCTGAAGTATGATTGCAAACTTGATTCCTCAACTCTGCTGGACCCTCTTCCCCTTTCCTCCCAAAATGACCTTGGCAGAATCACAATAAACTGTCACAAAACCTTTAACAGAACTAATTTGTGTTTGATCTATTATGTGCTACTTTTTCTGTACACTGTGCACCTATCTCCTAATACTGTAGCCAAGTCCAATACTTTAGCAATACCAAGTGTATTTTCAAGGAAGTAACTGATATCAGTACTTGTAGTCTAGGCTCTGCACGAGCAACTCATATAGCAGACTTTGAGCATCAAGGAGTTACCATCTTTGAATACCCATTCGGATGTTAGATACACACATAAGAATGAGTCATTTATAAATTCTTACAAACTTGTTAACTCTTTAATGCTCTTGGCCTGCACAAGACAAAGAATTAAACATCTGTGTAAATTATTTTGAAATTTCTAGTTTCCAAGGATAACTCTTTAATTTAGTTTCAAAGAATAACTCGTTGGCTGAATTACGTTTCAAAAAGTAACACTTTCAACTGAATTCTTTTTTCAGAGACAAATCTTTGACTGAATTTCAATAAAAGATAGACTAACTGTTTAACAGAATGTAATAACAAATGGTAAATCTGAAATGCAGTGAGCATGTAACGTGTTACCTTTTTTTCCATATATCTGCCCACTGCATGAGAAAAAATCCCTGATGCTAGATACTTTGGTTACAGTCACTTTTAACCAGCAGTGAAACAGTGGGATTAAAGTTAAGAAGTCCTGTCTGAAAACTCATTTATCATTCAGCAGCCTATCTTGAATTTAATGAAGTATGCATAGCCTAACAAAAAGTGCAGAAGTGTATGGCAGGTGTGAATTTTGTTTTCAAAACAACTGAGAGAACTTATTTGATCTTGCATTTAAAATAGCAGGCATAAATGCCTGCGCACTGAAAGGTGTGTGACCATCTGTCTGCTAACTGAGAGAGAGCAATGACTCCAAAGTTTGATGACCTAAAAATCTAATCTGATCTTTGAAAATAAAAAAAAAACAAAACACACAAGCTGTTCGCCAAAGCCAGCTGGTTATGGTCTGATCCAGCATACACTTACAAAAGCCCAAATCAATAAAAGAGCAACATGAGGATGAAATAGAATTCTTTAAGAGGGAAATGAAAATGAGACTTTTCCAAAAATAATTGAGGAGTATTTCTAAAAACTCTGATCCGGCACTTTTATTGAAAATTGAGTTAGCAGTTCATTCAAAGATGCAAATTTTGTTTAATCCATTGGAAACAAATCTGATCCTGATATCTCAATCCATTAACAAGTTAAGACGTTTTGAAGTAAATAATAATATAAATACAATTACAAATGACAATTTCCCTTTTTATTTTTGAAAAGCATCCCCAGACCACTGTACTGAGTTTTAGAAAAAGCCCTTCAATTATTTTAATCACTTTATTATGTTATCACCATTTATTATTAAATTATTTAAATAAGTAGTTAAATATCCCAGTGAAGTACATGTGAAACACAAGCTGATATAGTCAAACATTGCTGCAGAGGGATGTATTTTAGGCACATAAGATTATGATACTGTACAAAAATAAATATAAGTAAGTGAAAACCAAAGTGGTAATAGTGAGATTCATGTACAGTGCCAGGTAATTTACTTTGTCACAATCGAGCTCAACCAGTGTCAATCAGTAGCATTCATGTGGTCACAGAGGAGACATAAAGGTCATTTTCTTGGTGCTAGAGAGAAAAGTTTACTGACAAAAAATTATCTTTTAAAAAAACTCATAGATTTTTATGACATTTTGTCAAGCTTTTGTCATCTTTAGTTGAGTTTTTAAGGCTGTGTCACAAGTCTTCCACCTAGGAAATGCAACAATACGTCTGATAACACTTAAATCCAATTAGCTTAATTTCATTGTTCCCCAGAGAACAGAATATATTCTGCATATGTTTGCATCTCTGTTTCAAGGCCTAGAACACTATTTTTCCTAATTACACAATTAAAACATGTCATACGTATTGTAACGTATTAGAAATTTTGCAGATTGCCAACATTACAGTAAAGAAAAACGTTATTAAAAAATCGAGTATTCGAAATATTATTTATTAAAGCAAATCCTTCTGAGCCATTTGTAGGCGGGGCTTGCCATCTATGGTAACCACTGACTAGCACAGTTTTAATCATACCCACCGCTTTTTTGCAATGTCATACTCTTTTGAATTTGCAATTAAGCAGAGTACACTGCATTTAAAATGATGATCAACCAAGCTGCTATGCAACAATGTTAAACATGCCACAGATGTCTAAAGGTTGAGCTCCAACGTGCAAGTATGTATCACTGAAAAGTAATGTCTAAAGTGACACAGCTACTGGCAATACTAATACTGAACTATTAATATAAACAACGGACAGGCCTAGCCAAGGTCCCAATACTGTGGTTATTGTACGACAAGAAAAAAGCTACAATGTCTAAAAACACATTTCAGAGTCAAAATCTCAGAGATTTCGAGTCCCCAGTCCCTGGCCAAGACATGCCCTGCCAAAGGTGAAGAACATGGACCTTAAAGTTAAAACAGGGTGCTTTATGTTGTGTAGTGTCATTCATTATGATGAAACATGTATTCATGGATGGCCCTCAAAAGATGGTTAAATTACAATACTGGCTTCTCCATTTTGAAGAGGTTGTTGGGTCACTCATCTTGATATTTCATCACTTGCTATAATAAACACCACGCTCCCTGAAATTCAGATTCTGACACCTTTAGATCGCCAAGAACTCACACATGTAGCTTCAATAGTTTATGGTACAATCACAATGTGAAACTGATGTATTTTGATATGTAATTTGCCAATAAACGCACATCTCAAAATGGTGCCTGCATTTGTTCAAGCACTTCATAAACTGTGACTAATAAGAAATCTGGGACTCTTTCCCAACATGAGCCAGCATCAGACATTTGAGCATCAAGCAATGTCAGTGACAAAAACTGATTAAAGTCAATTTTTTTACTGTGGATCAGTAAGCTCTTGCTCCAGAGACTGAACTCGCCAGCAGAGGTTACTTCTAAGTATCGCTTTGCTAGGTGTAATTTTACAAAGTTGACAGTTTTCCTACTTCTCTTGTTAACGTGGATTTTTTGAGTATATAGATGTATTATATCTAAGTGACAGTTTGTGATGGGGTTCTAAGCAATGACTTTGTTATGTATTTCATTTGTAGTATTATATATTTACATGTATGATGTGTATCGTTCTGTGTCTTTACATTACGTATTATGAATGAGATGTACAACATTATAAATCAAATTCCCTACGAGGTAAATAAAAGTCCTCGTATGTGATTGTATATGATCGTAAGGCATTTTAGCTCTGAAATATTCTTACTGACACTGTAGCTTTCCTCTGCTTCAGTTTAACAAGTTTATTAATCTACAAAATATGTACAATAAAAGACCAGAAAGTGGCATTTCACTACTTGCTGTGAGCAAAGGCACAGGTCATCACTGTGAAACCCTTATAACTCACCAACCTTCGTGGAAAGTTCTTCAGAGTGTGTCACCGGACGCATATGTCATCCAGAGTGTGTAATATTGCAAAAAAAAAGAAAGCATCATTCTTGAATGGATAATATGTGCTAAGTAGAACTCCTGAATGAAAATATTCTGAACTGGAGATTGTGTTAAGACATGAATGTGTAGTTTCACTGCAATGGTGTCTCCATTTCAAGAGAGCTACTCGGAAAGAACTTTCTTCGTGATCGGGATGACTTTTCTTTGTGACTGAAAAGAATTGTGTCCAAAAATGATGGCCAAACAAATCTGGGGGTAATGTTTGATGTGATATGTGACTGGTCTAACATTAGGATATAATCTGTCAAACACTCTGTATTTACAATTGTTACTTGAGATTTACACTTTTTATCCCNCCATCCCCTAAATGACTCAATAACTCCCTCCCTTCCTCCCCCTGCTTCCCCGTTATTCCACATTGGCTATAATCTTCTCCTTCTGTGAGCCGAATGTGTCAGGCGTATACTCTCCACACTCAAGGGCCGTGCTAGTGGTCTGGTTACAGGAGCCGACCCTGCTGGCTCGTCCATCCACACACTTGCACCATTAACGTGACTGCAATGGACAAAAATGAAACAAATGAAATAGATGAAGATGTTGATATAATATACGACAGTGACAGAGACAATAAATTAATAGCGAATGCATGGAGGAGTTATCCCTAAGAAAGATTTAATTCCCTTGCTCGTCTAGTGAGTTCAAAGGGGAGGTTAACGATTCTGCTTGTGGAACAGATAAACCAAATGCATTTAAAAGTTGGAAAATGTTTACTTCCCCTGCGAGTGTCCAACTTCTGGTGAGCATACAAGGGTACGTAACTCCCTGATGCACATGTCCTAATGTTGCAATGTTTTATTTAATGATCCGTTAAGAAAATGTCTAAGTAATGGAAATATTATGCTTTTAGAGGGTCAAAACTCAGTGATAGCAGAGAATGTAGAAAACAATGTCAGAAAACAATACTCACTCCTGAAAGATGTAAAATACATGGAATTACACCTTAGATTACCTTGAGATAAATAATTATACGAAGCATTTCTAGCACTGCTAAAATTGCAGTCTGATTCTAAATCTGCCTCCTACGATATTCTATTCATCAGAATAATTTCAGATTTTTCATTTCATAAAAAAGAGGGGAAAAAATTATGATAAAAGTCTCACCGCCAAACATGAGCTACATTTCCCATTGGCTCAAGGCTATAGCTGTCTAGCTGCAAATATTTCATACACATAAAAGACTGGCGCTTGTCAGTTAGGAATGTGCACATAATATGGATGACAAAAGCTTATAGAGAAACATGATGGCGATATCGCTGAGATGCTGGAAGCTGGCAATATTTTGAATGAGCTATGCACGAATACAAAGCATAAGCAAACAAATAACCAAAAAAAAAAAAAGGCTTAAATTCCTCCAAACTCATTTGTTGATTTTCTGTTGTACCAAACTGCATGAAAACACAGCAGAACCTCGATACTAAGTATATCTTACAGTTAAGTATGAATTTATGTGCATGGATTCATTATTAGTGTATCATATCACTGTTTCGGTGGAGCTCAATACCAAGTTCATCTCAATGATATGTATATACTCTTTCCATAACCAAGGCAATATTTATTATCAAGCTGTTTTCAGTTTACCTCTCACAAATCCAGCAAAACTTTTACCGACAAGCAGATTTTTTACTTTCTGCTGAACCTGAACATTCAATTTTTGCCCTATCCACACATGAAAATTTTAAGCTTTCTCCTAGAAAGCCACAGACATCGAAAGAAGATTTCTGGCATCAACATTCCCCTTATAATCTCCTGATCATGCTGCGCAGGAATCTGCTATATCTCATCACTAGTCAGTGGCTATTTTGCACTTTTAACTGTAACAGTGAGTTTTGCACATACATAGGTCAGCTTGCCTATAATCATGATTTTAAGTTTTAAATTCAGGATTGAAGTGGCTTTAACGAAAGCTCTGTTTTATCTGGTATATAAAACATCATATCTGAGTATGAATCTCACAATATAATGTTTTACTAGACAATTATCCTATTATAAGCAAAGCCCTTCTTTACCCGTTTCTACAGTGAGGCAGGGCCATAATTTAGTTTTCAGCCTGTGACAAAATCAGAAGATGTCTGTTTTACTATCCTACTTACTTTTCCATTTAATGAACGAAGCCAATTTATACATGACTTTCAAAAACAGGAAAGAAAGCCACATTTCTAGACTAAGCTGTTAAAAAATAAAAATAAAAGTTTACTACACGGCAAAGAACCCAATAAAAATACACGTGTATCACTTAAATTTACCTCCATTTTCCCAAAATTATAGGAAGTTGGCATTTCAGACTACTACCAAACTGGCACAAAACAAAAAGCTACAAAATCCATCATTTTCATTCCACTAATGTAAATTTTAATGTCTTAGACCATGACAGCAACTTGAACTTTCACCACGATAGTGACCTATTGTGGATTATTTTCATTTATCCCCCACTTTCTTTTCTCCCTCAATACAAGCAAAGCTAATAAACAGAACCAATGTAGCAATAGCGAAAATGACGTAGGCCCTAGTTAATGAAGGCGGAAATAAAAGAAACGAAAAAAAAAAGTATTCCAAATTCACAAACAGACATTATTTCTATTAATCAAAAGGTTTTGTTTTTTTTTGTCTTTATAAACCGAGTGCAGTTCATGAATACTGCAGTCACTGTACACCCTAAATCTACGCTGCTCTAAGTATACAGACTGCAGATATTGCTTGGGACAAGAAAACCGATGCCTCATTACCATACCCACGATTCTATACTACTGACCAAGTACAAAAGTAGCTCTACAAAAAAATGAAACCATCAAAGACGCACCAGACTGTAATTATATGAGTAAATTAAAGGTTTCACCACAGGTGGTCGGCCATCCAGTGTCACTGTAAACACCCTAAAAAGATGACCAATGGGATGTCAACTGGGTTACATAAAGGTGACATCTTCGGTACTATATTAGGGATTCTGATATATGTACAACACAGGCAGTGTGAGATCAAACCTAGGACAGGACGATGAAGGATGACCAGCTCCATACGAAGAGGTCCCATCAGCAGATACTGTTGGCTTTTTCTACCTTTCCTACAACGTCCATGCTTTGCACAGATAAATCTGGACATTCAGAGCTCATCATGTCTCAAATTAAAATTTGCTTTCTCTAAACAAACAGTGAAATTCTGATAATATAACCACCTATCAGACCAATCCTTTTGTGATATCAAAATTTTTGGGTTATCCAGAGTGGGTTGTTTTTTTTTTAATAATGAGCAAAGCACCTGGCCTGCTGAACAATGGTGTGCTAAGCAGAACTATGTTAAGCAATGCTGTTACTAATTGCGTGTTCTACTGTGTGTGAAAAATATCATAATCCATATCTACCCTTTCATTTTCATACTGTCCTTTCTAAGTTAAGATTTCTTTGTTTGAATTTACCACTAAGCGAGATATTCGTCAAAGTTCATGAACTGATGACGTAATCACGTCATATTTTATAACATCCTTACAAGACCTAATCTCCTATCCCCTTCCAAAACAGTGAGAATGGGTTAAGGGTTAAAATGCCTGAGCACAGCACACACATTTACAGAAAAAAAACAGCATGGTTTAAGTCAAAGCAAATACTGTTAATACATCACAGCAAATCTGAAAGTTAGATCAAAACAACATCAAAGGAAATCAATTCAAAACCTAAAACATTAAAACAGCTGAAAACCAACCTGGAAAAGTCACGAGAAACCAAACATAACCACATATTATATAAACAAAACAGCAGCTGTGAACGTGAGAACAGATTACGCTATGGGACTACTTCGGGATCTGTTAGAAAGGACAAGAAAAAGATGGAGTGACAGAAAACATAAATTTCATGGTAAAGTTTTAATTGTGTGCTTGTGAGTATCTCATAAACAACTTTGCTTGCAGACTAGATATAGTCTAGTGAAAACTACGGCAAAGAGCGACTACGATGTATATCATTATGTATGTTTCCAGAGGAGGAACACTTGCCAAACAAACAAATGTTTCGACCCCTTTATCTGACAGTACTTTTGAGAACTTCCTGCCATATTATCCTATACATACTTTGCATCACATTCGCCTACTTACTACAGCTGTCGAAGTCATCTTGGCATATATGCCCAAAATATATCTTTGGGGAGTCGAATATAAGGGGGGGGGGAGGGGGTAAGAGGTGGTGATTCTGTTCTTCCGTAGCATAACACTATGTACCCAAAGTAGAGTATAACAATGATCTGGATGCCAATTCGTCATCTCAGTGCTGAGTGTAAGTAAGAGAAGAAAGCACTCCTGAAAGTGTTCTTGACCAACATCTAGAAACTCTCTCTCGTCCCTAACCTCGTCCATATCCCTATCACTGTCCTTAACAGTCATGACATAAAAGATAAAGATCAGGAAAGTTGCTGCTGACTTATTTGGGGAAGTGATTGGTTTTTCAATACTACTGTTGAAGAAAGCGCTAGCGTCAAAAACATGAGCTCTGGAAGTTGAAGGATAAAGTAACTGAACAGAGGGAAGAAAAGAAGACGAACACATAACTCACATGCTTTGTTTCTAGTGCCATTGTTAAACTCAAGACAAATTCCATAAAATCACACCAACAAGAGAAAACAAAAATTGAGGCGAAAATTACAAACATTTTGTCTGACATAAGTCAGACATAGCACGCAACCATGGCTGAAAAGTCAAACCAGAACTGAAAATATCGGCAAGAGTGACAGAAAAATGACAGACAGCACGCTGACAAAAAGAAAAATACAAGAATATTTCAGCATTTATGATGCCTCTCTAGTACTTCCTTAGTTAAAAGTGGCGAAGGTACGCAGCAGAGACCATGTTCCATGATATAACATAGTTTTATTTTAATGAATTCGAAAGTAGCAAAGAGATTAATGTGATTTCGTACATATACATAAAATCTTTGTTGCTCCTATGCCAATTCCACAATTGATATGTTTAAAATGTACACCACTACGCTGCATGCTACAATCAAGCCATATCAAGGTGATCTTTAGAGCATGAAGTGACTAACATGTGTTAATTTCACGCAAGACTTGTCAAAGGTAATGTGAAATGCTAAGCTTGAACGCATGATTTAAACGCAAAGCAGCTGTGTGGGCTTCATGCCAATAGTACAGGCACAAACGGTGATAAACTAACTGAAACCATATCAGCAACACAGGGTCCAAATTGCTTCGAATATAAAATGATTATTACTGCTGTTTGATGCAAAACTCTGACACGAGGTTTGGGTAGGCTGAAAATGTGCTCTTATTGACCCCGATGCACCAAAAAGACAATAACATTCTCATGAGGAGCCTTGATTCATGTGGGTGTTTGACTAAGTCTTGGATGTTTTTGAGGGAAATAAACATTAGTTCAGGTGACTTATCAAATTCATTTATTTGGCCAATCTCTTCAATTTTGACCTTTTAAAGAGCTGAGAGGCAACTGAATAAAATCTTGCACGAACGGAATGATGCTACTTTTCCCACGCTGAAATGGTTCCACTGTCTGGGAAGTGTGTATTATACCTTTTACCGTACATGCATGAAGCTAGGGTGTCACTTCATTCGCTGGGCATTCCCAAAGAGCCTTGAAATAATATGGCAATCCAAGAATTCGACTGCCCGATGGACTGTTTAAATGCAAAGCAGGAAGTGAAAACGCCATGACACAAGGCTAAAGGGAGAGAACAGCAGCGTGTGTGTCACAGCAAAGGGAGAGGAGAAGAAGAGCAGCAGCACTGCAAACAAGAGTTGTGGAAACGTCTAAACCCTGCCACACACCCGTTGGGTCACCTAGAACATGTGTGTACCACCCAACAGAGATGAAGGTTGGAAGAGCTGAAATTCAAACACAGTTGGCTGTCGAGCACTCAGGATTGGCTTAGAGTTCGTCAGTGGGGGAAGCCTGGAAAAATGGCGGGATAAAACTTTGGATAACCAATTATTTATCGCGCAGTAATATTATTCCACACATGAAATAGTTCCATGAAGGATGCCTCATCACCACATGTCAGTGCTACTGCTGAGCTGAGCGAAATTTTCCACTTTCGCTGGCTCATGTACACATTTGTTGTGTTCAAAGGCAAGTCCCCTCTTCGAATATAATTATCTTGGGTGAAAGATTCTGATATCATATGCCACAGAACTGAAGCTTTATACAGCATACTATTATGAGGGTTCAGGCATTTCTGGCATCTCCTCCACGCAATATTTCGTTCGCCACATTTCATTTGAATCAAACAGCAACAACATTATTAACAACAACAACAACAACAACAACAACGAGTTAATTGGCTCAAGGTACTATGCTAAAAAAAAAAATAAAGATCGTTATATTCATAACAGACTGTCAGTGTTGATGTTTAAGGTCGTTTATCACAATAATATGGCTTCCCTACAGTAGAGATGGGCCGATTCCGATTCCAGTACTTGATTCTTCCTTCTACGATAAGATCCGATTAGAATCGATTCAGCTTTGGTGTTTAGAATCGAACTAAACACTAGAACTGAATCGACTCCGAATATTTCTGCAACTAAACTTCTTTTCACTGAATCAGAAACATTTATTACGTATACATCTTATATAATTGATAGGATCTGACTTTTATGCAGGATTTTCTAATAAAATTCCAAGTTTTAATGGATTATTGTCCATCATAATGCCGTTCTTTCACTTCTAAACAAATGGTGACGGTAGTTGTTATAAGGATGTTGATATTGGCAATAAAAATGATGACAACAGTGTAACTGAATAACACCTATGTCAAAACATGTTTGTTTCAGAGTGTAAAAGCCAGCTTTTTTTGTCTGTAATATAAATCTAGTCATTCTACACCAGGAGCTCTCAACTTTAGGTTTTGCATAGCCCCTTACTCTTACCAAGCACTGGCTGTCACTTCTAACCAACCTGATTCCATTAGTGTCCATGTAAACCAATGTTTTCAAAATAAATGAGGGTATAATGCGGAAAATGATTGTTTTCTTGTCCTTTTTAACGCTATTGATATTCCAGATTGATAACTTAAAGATTCCATCACACATCTTTATTCATAACCCGCTGAATCTCACAACAACTTGAAATCGCACTCAATTCTTCTTATTCCTGGATCCAAAGTACTTGGGATCGAATCGACTCCAGAATCCGTAGAATCGACCATTCCTACTTTACAGAGATACGACCATTATACTTCAACACCGTTTCTCGTCGTTTATTATTTACTAGCTATCGAGTATAAAGTTACAGGGTGTGTCGGGGGATGGTGCTAAAGCTAGGATTAAGGGATATAGACCTTGTCAGGGCGTGTCAGAGGACTTTCTGCTCCTCTTAACAAAGAGACACTGGTTAGTGTATGCCTATAGGGCCTTTTTTTCTGTTTTTGGACACACAGAACTGAAATAGCGTCTTAGCAACTTTGTTGATCACTTCAAATGAAATAGGCGATATTTTTTTCTTTCATCTGCCAGTTTCCGGGTTTTAGAATTACTGTAATTTTAAAACCTTAAATTGGCTTCCGGACTAGGCTGCTGTGATCAAAATATATCCAAAGCTGAGACGTCTCGTACTTTCAGAGTTGCTTGTGAAACACGGCATTCGCCATTATGTAAAAACTATTTAGTGAAATGAAGTACTACATACCTGTTTTTATGTATTAATTATTAGGATCATGTAAAAGATCATATTTTCCAAATTAAATTCCTTTATACTTATACATTTTCCTTTGGACATTTCTATCACTGTTTTATGTGTGTCTCGAGGTGAAATAATGAAGTTACCAGACACAGAAGGTACTAATTCAAAATATCTAAATTTATGCAAAATTCATTGCATCTCCAATTTTAAAAAAAATACATAAATAGACAGAAAGTAAGGCACTCTACAGAAAACATGACAACATAGATATATAAGCCAATGAGCGACTTTGCTGGGTAAGTAAAGTTGTGCTCCTTTGCCAGCTAGAGCAGTATTAATTCTCTTTATGTTGTGAAGCAATGTACAGTTCTTAGTCTTAGGCTTGCCAACTGGATAGTAGGCAACAAAATGTTAAAGAGGGAATTATTTATCAATATGAAGAGAAAAGTATATTATGAAACGAGTATCAAGTACCCATTACCAAAACAAACAAACGAAAATTATATAGTCTATATATAAATAAAAGGAATGAATATTGATATTGGTAAAATTAAAATGTTCAAAATTGGTCATAAAAAAAGCTCCATTTTACAGTTTTCATTGCAAAATTGTTAGTGCATTACGTAATTTGATGCTCAGCAATGTTGCTCATTGCAATGAATTAAGTAGTTGGTGAAATGCACACCCTAGTAAGATCATTTTGGCGAGGGATAGGGAGTTGATAAGAAGTTCTTACCCATCTCAATAACAAAGTTACTGAGAATACAGAACTTTTCTACAAACGACTTTCCTGAGGGGACGGGCAGAGAGAAGACAAGGTATTTCTTTAAAAATCTCACTGCACAAAATACATAACGGCAAAAAACTTATTATATCTTATATTAAATCCGTACCTTTCTTACCTCTACATTGTAGATGTTATATTTTACACAAACATGTTAATCATACAAAAATAGGAGGGCAATTTACAAATTTATAAAAGTATTACAGCAAACTTGCAAATAATGTTGTTTTTTTCTACTGTGGCATAATGTATTGTATAATCTACTTTCGCTCAGCTGGAATGAGAATTAATTCTACATGTGATTTTGGTTTGTGAACCATAGGTTATTCCCTCTGCCTGGTGAATTATCAATGCTGGTGACTAAATCACTTTCCAGCTGTTAAAAACCTTGAGACTGATTTATACCGTACCTTGTAAACATATTATTTTCGGTCAGTGAAAGCGACACCATGCTTAATCACAGATGGTTTGAAACTTATTCAACATACAATCTCCCCACCCCACCCTCTCCCCACCCTCTCCTCCCCAACCCTACAATAAAATTAAAATATGGCATAGCGATTTATTTTCTTGTTAGTGTTAGTATTTCAATTTTTTTGTTCCACTTTGTTGTTTTTTTTTTAGTTTTTGTTTTTATCAAAAGACTAAATTCAGGGTGTAAACTTCCAAAGTTGGTAACCTGGGCCAAAAATACGAGTCTTTCTAAGATTTGATACATATTTATTCACATGCTGTCAGTGTTCTACAATTAGTTTAGTGGTGGAGAACAATACAGTTGTATATAAATATACAAACATATTCTACCGACTCCTTCAGCCCATGTTTATAGCAGTGAGTCACTGAGAATTCAGCTGATGTCACTGTAAACACTCAGATTAAATCTACCCAATCTGCAAGTATAACTAGATGGGAATTCCGAAGGCCAAATAAGGTGACAAACAAACATGCAAAACAAGCACACAAACAAACAAAAAAGCAAACAAACAAACACACAAACAAACACATTTCATGCAGTGAATTCACTTTTTAGGCCTCCTAGCTCTGTGCTATATTTGCATCGGGCCCACTTACAACATTACACAAGTAAAAATACCTCTAGTGAGGGACATGATTTTAATCTGACTGGCACCAAAATGTAATCGTTAGTAATCCTTAACAGACACAAACTTCCCCTACAAACCTGCTAGCGTTTTGTCACAGTTAGAATGTCACATACAGTTGTGACATAATATTTGTAACAAAAATAGAAAGAGATACTGAGAGATAGGTCATTTTACTCATTTAAATGTGATATGTTCAAACATAATCATTTCAAGTCCTGACCAGATCCAACCTTTTCACAAAGTTTCTCGCAAATTTACACATTTTTAAGTTGTACTGGTGACATACTACTATAAAAAAGAACACAATCCTGAGATATTTATATCCTTTTGATTCCATAAGCACCAAGATAAATTTGATTTTATTTCAGACCTGCACCAACATTTCCACCAGGTTTCATGCAAATTGCACCATAAATTTTGAAGCTAAAAACTCAAATGCATAAACTTCTTTGTGATATAGTTCTGCTTTGGTATGTACCAAAATGTAACTGCTTCTTTCTCTAGCCAGTTTCTGTAGTCTGTTTCCACTATCCTTTCTGAATATCAGTTGATAATACTTTTTGAGTTAGCTTGTTCACAAATGAACAAACAAACAGGTAAAACCACATCTTCCTCTGAGGAGGTAACATGACTAATAACATACATGTAACTAAGGTACTGTACCTTAGCCCATTTCTCTCAAAACCCTCAAGATACACATGAAGATGCCAATAACATCTAGCATAAAAATATGTAATTTTAAATAGTCCCTATAAAACCAGAAAACTGGCCATGCGGAGGGGGAAAAGGGTTGGATTTGAAATTCAAAGGCTTAGATAGGTGCAAATACATTTGTAGACTCAGAATAGGTGAGGTTGAGCCACTCAAGTATAAACTTCGTGGTTGCTGCTGGGGGGGTAAGGTTACCCTGTTTACTGAGAGAGAAAGCGCAAAATATTGGGTAGCCTGCTCACTGCTTATGTTCTCAAAATCTTATTGGTTTTAGGGGCATTTTTCTTGGTGCCAAAATGTGGAGGAAGAGCTGAACAACATGTTTGGAAAGTATTTTGGCATGGGACCCCTGGATAAACTAATGAGAGGAGTAAAACCTTAAATGGCCAACAGGTAAACAAACACTGGCATCTTTATATATCAAATACATGAACATGAATAAGGTATCAGCACTGCACAAACACACCAACTGCATGCTGTGACAGCAAACAGCTCACAAGATGATGGTTAAAGTGTCGAACAAGCATGGTGTGCCCGTAAAGAAATCCACTGTGATTTTACAGAGCACATGAGTAGCAGAATGGAGACTGAGCTGAAGTGGTCTGGATTTTTCACAAGGCTTGAGAATTACCATAGTGCTGCCTACTCTGCTCTGTTTCAGCGCTGTATAGTAAAATGTCAGTCTGCTCATTAGTGATAGGCAAATGTGGCAATTTGAACAAATACCCACAAGTAAAGAGCTCTCTATCAATGAATGAATGCCACTGTTTCAGATTACAGCTGTGGATCAGATTTCTCAGTACAAACAGTTTGATTGGACCGCTTTATCCACATTGTTATCAAAACTTAAGCTGCAGAAATTCAATCCCATTTCTAAAATGTTTTTACTACTTCATAACATAACGGTGACAGAAACACCAAGTGTCATAATGATTGTCTGTCCTTGCATAAACCTACCAAAGGCAGAACAAAACACTTCTTAAAATTATCTTCTTACATGCTACACCTCACCAAGAGCCTGTCATAGGACACCTAACCCATAAATATCAATTTTACATCCAAATGGACTCGATACTTTCAAAATCAGAGCATAAATGCCTAGTAATAAGATACTTGAAATTCAGGGATCAGCCAACTATCTTGGCACAATCTTGGCTCCATATCGTCAAGCCACCTTGGGACCAATATGTACCGATTTTTCACTTCCCATCTTGGTTCAATATTGGCTGCCAAAATGGACCCAATATAGCTACACACTTCGGCCAGTCTCAGGGCATTAAGACGCCAAGGTGGTGTGTTATTTGGGTAATTTCTCTGAATAAAGCTTGAAAATGCCCTCAGATCACTAGCCCACGACAGTCTCCATTTCAACACACACACATCATGTTATCAACCCATGCAAGTTCTGCACAACAATTCTGTTACCTGAGACATCACTCTGACTCTCTCACCTACCGGAGGTTAACTTCCGCTACAAGATCTATATTGCTGACAGTTCAAAACATGATGGGTTAACCTAAGCAACGTTTAAGCTATATGTAATTTCAGTACCTCAGGGCATTTCCATTACTAAAATTGCATACATGGGCACAGAATGCTAATGTGAGCCCCTTGTCTGATGACTGAGTTGGGATCACCCAGTCTTTCAAGACTTAAATATACAAAAGTTAATTCTGCTTAAATGCAACTTCACAGAAACATGGAAATTGCTGCTATTAAGCAAAGGGTTCAGTTATGCAGCAGTGTTTTGTTGTTGTTTTTTTTTTTGTGTGTAAAAATTATTTTCTGAATTCTGTTGCAATTAAGTAAATAATGCCATATATTGGTAATACATTCCACAGACTTGTAAACAATGAAATGATCCATGTCTGACTCCCACCCCCCTCTCCTCCAGAATTTTAAACCATGTGACAATGACCTTCTGCTAAATGCCCTTATAAGCATTCTTTGGGTTAAAGCTACTTAACAATTCCAAACTATAGAAAACTGAAAACCGTCTAGACAGAATCTGGATAATTCTTGCCCTGTTCCCTATACAAAACAGTCTGCAAATGCAAAACAACAATGCACTAAAGCAAAAAGGCACACCATTACACAGTTCAAGCTTCATCTACTGATTCATACTCTTAAACTGGTAAAGAACAAAGCTTTGATGCTTGGCTGCCTAGCTGTCACTGCAGAAAATTTTGCTCTGCCACTGCATGCATAGCAAACACCAGCAAATAGAGAATGGTAATTGCTACCTTTAAAAGACTGTTGCAGTTCACAAGCAAACAAACAGTTTGCAAATTTCAGAATGGCGGGAGCACAAAATGCTATTACTTCCTGTCAACATCATAAAGGACTGGTAACTAGCTTTCAAAGCAACAAAGAAAATAACAAAAGCAATTTTGCCACCAAAAAAAAAAATAAAAATGCAGCACATCACAAATCAGTAAACACTAGCCAAAGAGGGACACTGTGGTCTGTGCAGAAACAATCAAAATTACCAAATTCTTAGTGAGGAGTAAAGAACTAGCTAACATGCCTTCATGACCAGCAAAAAAGAAAAAAAATACTGTTGTGCCTACTAAAAATAAACCCATGACCAATCAGAGAATGGCACAGTCATCCTAAGTAAGTCTGTTGGGATCCTAGTATCCATATGTGAAATGTTTTGTGGGGACTATGCAAAACAGGCAGTCAAGCAGAGTTTGAAGTGTTCCCGGCCCAACACTGTTTTGCTCTTACCATTTCCTTCTTTCAACTACACAGTTGTTATGAAGGCACAACTAGATGAATGTATATGTTCCTTATGTTGATCAGTAACTGAAAGTAAGACATCTCTCTAAGTCTGATCTTTTTCACAAATTTCTTCATACATGGAATCTTTTCAGAAAATGAAATTTTTGTATGTAGGATATTTGCTTCCAAGGTTTCTCTTCAAAAGTTCTCATCCACATTGTTACACTGAATTTTTGAAGGCTTATCAAACATTGATAAATGACACAACATAAGATGAATGTTAAGCTACTTACTTTGCTCTCAGGATACCACTGCGTGTTTTTCGTGCTCTTTCAGGGTCAGGGAAGTTGGATTTGGCCAGAATGTCATCAAACTGCTTGCGCGGCAATCCTGCATGAAGTACAACAGGCAAATGAAGACTAATGCCAAGTAAGACAGGTTCAACAACAGGTTTTAGTCTCCAGAAGAAGCATGATGAATTTGCTCAATATTACCTAACCATAACTCTTGGTGATTTTATCTGTTCACACAAGATCCTTGGTTGCCATTTAATAGCCATCCAATCTTTCTTGAGAGATTATTAAAGGCTTGTATTTAATCATGCTCTACTGAATCAAACTGTTTTCTTAATGGCAAAATTTCCCACAAAACAATATTCACACTGTTAGTGGCCCTCAACAAGCTTGCAGCCATTTCGACCCACATCACTTCCGCATAAGTGATTAAAATGTAAACATTATCACAAGCCCCATGCTTTGAAAGAGACGTGTTTGCCCAGTGAGAATCAATACTGTTGTCTTGTGGGCTGTCCCAAACATGAGAAAGAAAAAATTTGGCGGCAAATGCACAGATGTCTAAAATATCTGAAACCCTGTAGAGACTATATCTGTCCTCCCATCATCTTCCCTACATATGCTACCAATGGATAAAGAAATATGGCAATGATAGAAGGCAATCAGAGAGAGCTGTGGCATGCAATATAGAATATACATCAAAATATATTGTGGTGTGCAGTAAAAGGCGGGGTTACATAAAATCAAGGACATTCATTTAAGAAGGTTGTGAACAGAAACCAAGAAAAGAGGACGATCCCTGCTTAAATGCCACCCTTTTAAAAGGAGGAACTGTCTTTATTTTGTGTATATGTGAGCAGTCGGGAAATGTGTCGGAGTTATGGGTTAACACTAGGCTCACACATGAAAGTTAGGGAACATATTCAGGCAGTAGATATTTGAGGATTAAGTTGCTGGGAAGTCAGCATCTCTGTGGTGTAGTGGTAGCAAGTTCAGATTTGCAAGTTGAAAGATCCTGGTTCGATTCCCAGAAGGGGCATGAAATTTTCTAGTGTGGGTTTTTTCAGCCATCTTCTCAAAGTTGATCCTTCACAGTAATTTGGTAAAATCCCTGGTGACACACTTCCCTTGATAATTTGTAACAACATCGAAAAACTTATCAAACTAGGCGCACATTCCTCCCTTTAATAACGAAGAATGAATACTATATGCCTTGTCACCTGGTTACATATAATATATACATTACTGAAGGCTTAAAGAAGGCTTAAACTCTCTAACCAGAAGCCACATTACACAGAGACTTGATTGCATATCCATACGCTAGGCTGATCACTTTCTTTGACTGTCCATGACGCCCCCAAAAATTCAGATCACTGACAGCTCATTAGACCAACCAAACCCTGGTTACCTGGCATAACATATCCTGACACACTTGTCTGACGTGTAGAGGCACTGCGTACTGGGGGAAGTTCTCTGCCTCCTGAAGAAACAAGGCAATGAAAAAGAAAAAAGTAAGGGATGTATTTGTACTGCATGGCAAAAAATTAAAAATGCAGATCAGTAAATGGCTTAGCAGGAACACAACATACAATCAAGAATTTTGACTGCCAGTATTCTTCAAATCTCCCCCGCGCCCAGCCCCGACCCAATCCAAGAGCTTTCTATGACAAGTAACACTGAATACTGAGAATACCTGAAGAGGGTTTGCAAAAAATGGCTGAGTTCACTTTTTCATGAAAAATGATGTAGCCATCTCATGTCTCAACACCAATTATCTCCTGAGAGATAACACTTTGTTTGTGGTTACTGAAAGTACAACTCCAGCAACATAATAACTGTACTTTCTTCTACCTATTTCCATTTCAGTTTATCTCACCAATAGTTCCATTTGAGATGGAGGACATTGTGTCCTGCCTCATCAGATTCTCCTGCGTCTTTTTGCGGTTGAGATCTCGGCTTGCCTGCCAGTTGAGCAAAAATTGCCGAGCTGTTTCTGTGATGTTCTTTCCATCCAGCACCTCTGGAGAAGGTCAATAACAACATCTCATTTCTCTTGCTGATTGTTTATCTGAATCATGAAATCTTAATATTTTACTGCTGATATATCTCTTACATAGCATCAAACACCATTGGGCAAGTTCTCTCCAGGAGCCTTAAAGCTGGACAAAAGAGGGGCAGACCACAAAACACTTAATGCTGAGACCAGGATGCTGACATCAAGAAGCTGGGTTATGCCTGCACAAGCTGGGATGACTGCCAATGGACAGTCTTGCTCTAGATTCAGTATGTATTTAAGTATGTCTTTAGCAGCATCTAACTGAAGAAGCCATCCAAATATAATAATATGAAATAACACACTTTATTCTGCCAAATTAATGCATGCAAACCAAATCCATGAAACAGTACAATGTTTTTTAGTTTAAGCATAAACAACATCAATGGAATCAGATGTAATGATTTCCTATCTAAATAGCATGTGCCAATTAAAAGCCTAGCTTCATGTGGCATGATGAATACAAAACTGTTTGCAACTGAATACTTCTTAAAACTTCTCAAAGTGTTTATAGTCTTGTGCAATAAAAAGTTGGACTATATGCCAACTTATAGCACAGTATTGGTCAAAAACATAATTAATATGCCCTTCCTTTCGTGACTTAATGTTGAAACAAAAATATATCTTCAAAAAAAACACCTGGAAGAAAATATGGTGTTGTTGGAAAGGCCTAATCACTGCACTGGATTCTCATTGCTATTACAGGTGGTGGGCCGCATCAGCACCAATGCACCATTTAACACTAAGGTGCAACAATTTTATATGCTTAAAACCATGGGACAGCAATACTACCAGGAAGCAGGAAATAATTCATTAAAATTAATGGTTTATGCATAATTATTGCCCTCTGACACCACAACAGATCTGAAGAGAGATCACAGATAAAAGGTACAATAAGGCAAGTTTTAACCCTTGTATTCTCCTACCCAGGTGTTTTGCCATGACGATGATCCGATCCTTGTACTTGGGTCTTTGACACACAGGATTGCCCATCAGATCCAGCCGCCACAAGAACTTCCATGTTGCCAATAGATGGGCTAGCTCCTTCATGTCACAAAGTGCGTTATCTGTGGCCATCAGCTGGTTAAGGTTTGATAGCTGTTCCAGCTCCCTTATACTGGAAAGATTATTGCCTGACACATTTAACACTTGGAGATTTCCCTGTGTAGGAAAAAAAAAAAAATCGTGTAAAAATTCAAACCAGACATAACTTTTATCTAATGTTAAATTACTGCACCCCTATGTGAAACAATGAAATATTTTGTCCATCCAAATGACTCTGCTCAATCACATTTCACTTAACTGCATCATACTATTTTTAAAGCATTTTTGACAGAATCCTTAATGGTACTTTCTGATAAGATGCAACTGTTTCTACCCACCCACTGAATTGCAGTGAATTTGACAGTATATCACTAGTCATAATGTGTGACCGACAGAGAAGCGCTCTTCCTCATTAGAGCCTTTGAGGTGGGACTCTTTTGATCTTCATTAACAAGCCCCCTAGGCAGTTTGTTACACTATAATATGGCTACAGTATTTTATCACACCCTTGTTTTGATCATGTATGCCTGTTGGTCCAATCTGCATTTGGAATTTCACCAACTTACTGCTATAGCCTGAAGTGATCTTGGGTCAAATAGGAGCTGCTCTCCTTGAGGCAGGCGTTGGTTCTCCATGTGAAGTTCTTGAAGTTGCTGTAGCTTCTCCAGGCCTTCTAGCACCGTGATGGCATTGCCACCAATATACCTGATAGATGATTAATATTACATTCATGTGAGTAAGTCTGACCTTACAGACATAATTCATGTGAAAAGAAGTTTTGGACATTTACCCTGGCTAGTTTAAAAGGCAACAGAAGATTTTAAAATTTACATATAAAGAGAGAGATAAATTTAGCCATCAATCTATTCTTTTCTGTGTCTAACACTCTCAAATGAAATGTTAATTTCCCCTGAGCAGCTGCAATAATAAGTTGTCTGAGTTTTCTGACTTACTTTGACTGGGGTTGATAGAAATGTACTACCCAAGAAAAAAGAAAAAAAAATGTACTCAGTACAACATTTTGCGAACCATAGATTGCCTAAACTTAGCAAACAATGATTTATAATGCTTTACCTACAATGGTGAATTTAAAAGCATGAGCTGCTAAATAATTTTAGCAAGAAGAACTGCAGCAACAGGAAGCGATCTTCAATATTTTGCAAACTTATGCGATGAACTTCTAATTCATCTGTTATGATGTATCCTTATCTGGATAAGATTAGCTAAATATGAGTTCAACAAATTATTCAATCAAGTTTTCTTGAGTATAATGTGACCAACTGACCATCCTCTAGGACGAGTGGCCCTTTTTTTCACAGAAAAGCAAGCTCTTCTACACAAATTTCTAGAGCAAGATTTGAAATTGTTCCATAATGAGTACACTATAATATATATGGATCTGTTACTGACTATAATCAAGTGTGTTTACAGTAATCTTACAAAACTATAAAATAATTGAAATGGAGACATATTTTGCAGATGCTGAGACATGAAATGCATGTACTCACAATTTCTGTAGCCTTGTCAGTGCAGATAAATTTTCAATTATGCTGATATTGTTGTTTTGCAGATACAAGTGTGTAAGGTTGCAGTTGCCATTCAAACTGGGAACACTGTTGAGCTGATTGTCATAAAGATACAAGACTATCAAATTGCGGCACAAAGATAGGTCTTCACCCTGTGGATAAAAGACAAGAATAATGTTAGGAATGTGATAACTTTTCAGTCTCCTCCTTACAACCCACTCTCCCAGTGTTTTCTCCAGACCATGTGATCATGCGATCCACCACTGCAATTTCAAAATAACTCCTAAAAATACTCTGAACACAAGCTAATCTCTCCTTCTTTCTTGCATTTCAAAGTTTACACTACTCCAAAAACATCTAAAATCCCTCCAAAAATTTATTAATGCTTCCTCAAATTTATGACATGTGGGGAGTGTTTCCCATAGCTTTTATACCTCGAGAAAAAGCCGCTATCCACCTTCCCCCTTCCCCACTCCTCTGAAATAAAGACATCAATGAAAGGACTGTAGCACATACATGCACAGATCAGAGAAGATTAGAAAAGCTTAAAGACCATTTTATCTTTCCCTTCCTCATTCCTAAAAGAAAGCTCTGCTTCTACTGACATCCTGTCTAAATAAAGTACATTTATAACATGACTTTACATATTTCTTATAACAATCCATCGTATGGAAGTTTTGGTTCATCCAATGACAAAAAGCACTTTTAAAAGGAGCGCTCTTTGTGTACCATATACTCTCAATATGTGACAATACCATAAATTCTGTTTAATGAAATCAGCAGATAATGAGCAAATAATTATATTCATTTTGAAAGTCCATTAGTACATTCCTATCATCATGTATAATTGTACATTATATAAAGCTGGTAAGGGTAAAGGGTCCTATGCAATATTCACAAAAAATGGCTGTACACAGCCTCACAAAATTTGACAAAATAAAAATATGCTATTTTTATTCACGTTTATAAACATTTGTTGTAATTTTGAACACATACATTGAAAGTTTTCCCTATACTGGTCATTTACATGTCAATTCTCAAAAATTGCTTTGTCATTTTGTTTCTACAGTCTCCCACTCAGTTTGAAATTCCATGACAGGTGGCGGCTAGTGGCAAGAACAACCCAAGAAGGCAAAGGATAAGGTGTGCAATTTCTACAGTGATTTTTAACTCAAATGTGGCTTCAGCAACACGCAAGCCTGTCATACTGTATACATATGTGAATCAACAGATGCTGTCCTTCATTCTTTGACTAGGGTAATTATTCTTGTTTTATTATAGAATTGATTTCTAGAAAATAATGTACATTGAGGTTTTATGCAATAACTTACAATATCATCAATGTTCTTGTTCTCCAGGTAGAGGTGGGTAAGCCTCCGAACATACTGCTGCAGGCTCTCATCTCTCTTCTTCTTAGTGTAGCCCGAAGTGCCTCGAGCAATCAAGTCCATTGTAAGCTTCACCATTTTGACACTTGCACTGTATTCTCCGATTATGAAACAATCTCCACAGAATCCTGTGGAACTAAACTGCTTCTGGTATGCTGTTAGATCCTTGCTGCATTTCTTGTCCTCTATTTGAGCTCCACAGAAAAAGAGTGATGCCTGAGGTATGTGGTATCTTTTTTCATGACACGTTTATCTGAAACAGTATAACAGACATCAGTACACATGTAAATTCAATCAGGTTTTAAATACAATTCATATGACACGCTGAACTGTTTCATTTTCTAAAGCATATTCCACAGCAGTCACAGGCTGATTAAACACAGCCATCAATTTTGAACATCCAGAGTTTTTTCACAAAACAGCACTATTTTCGTACAAGAGCTTTTTGTAATAAGAGTGTTTGAGTACTCATATGGAAGATATATTCTGTACTAGGAAAACCTGTAGGCCTGCTGAGTTCTACCTGCTTACAAATATCAGCATTAGAATTATATTTGGTGTATTGTTCGAATTATCTTAGCGTGCTAATCCAATCAATTCTTGCAACATGGACACTGTATGTCGACCTCTGTCTTGGGCATGACTGAACTTTGTTCCCATGGTCTAAATTTTTATTTTGCGATAAATGTTAGATGCTTGCTGTTAGATCCTTGGTTTGTTTGTTTTTGTAGCAGCGCACTGATACACGGTCCCTTTTGAGAAATATTTGCTTTCTGCCATTTATGCATGTCAGTGCATCATCTGATAAAAAGTATCTATGCAGTCTATACACCAACTAAACAAACAGTTTGTGTAGCCTATTGCAAGCGAAAAATCACAAAAGTTTATGGTCCAATGTCGAGTTCACGCCCTATACAGGCCCATTCTGGTGTCTCACATTATAATTTCCGCCTTTAGTTTTAGTAGTGATGACACAGGCAGAGGTCAATAACCCTAATCTTCTCCTAATACCAATCGAGATGGGGGTCCCTGAACCTAATCTTCCAGTGCTTCATACACTTAAACACTGGCTACAGCCCATCGAGAAGTGTCCATAACCTTGATCCATACAACGCTAAAAGTAATCACAGCTGAAAGCAACGTGTGCACACGTGAACAAAATAAATCTCATTTGGTTTTACAAAAAGAGAGAGAGATTGGGTCATCAAAAGACAAAGGATAACACACCTTTCTATACTAATCCACATGAATCATATGGCACCGCCCGTACACACATGCCTTACAACTGGAAGTGTTTGCGCACACTCGGCACAGCTGGTATGGAGAAACTTACCCCAAACAAATATCTATTTATATTGGGTTTGCAGTAGATGCAAACACTAATTCAGCATCTTGCACATTTTGTGCTGTGCAGCTAGCTCTTGCAAGCGCTGTTTGTCCGTTTTGGTTTGTTTGTTTTTGTAGCAGCGCACTGATACACGGTCCCTTTTGTTGAAGTTGCTATGTCGGTTGCTAGGGATGCTCCGAAAGCGGAAGTTTTTCTAGCCCCGGAAGTTTGGAGACCACCGGCGGAAGCGGAAATCTAACCAAAGAAACGAAAGAAGAAGCTGGAGATGGAGGACGAAGCTCCTGTTATTTATGGCCTGGAATTTCAGGTAGATGTTTATGGTTATAACTTAATCTGTGTCTCCAGAGAAGTTTTTTTCGAAGGACAATATTCAGGAGCTGTCCCATTTACTGCCTGGTTTAGGGACAGGGCTTTTGTGGCTGGCTGTGGATGGGTGGAAGGAAAGTCACCTGTGTTATGACATTATCAGATTATGCCTGTCATGTTGGCAACTCAACAGTGTGAGTGTTGGGAATGGGAGTAAGGCTGTAATTTAGTGTAATGGGAGTCGGGAGACAGTCCATCATCGCCATCGACAGTCAATAAAGAGTAGGGGGAAGGATTTCCATATTTGGGCCATCCTACAACAAGCTCCTGATGGCCTTTTCTAACGACAGCACCGATTCCATGACTTTTTTGTCGGCTATCTCTACGACAGCACCGATGATACAGTTCATTTAGACCCTAGTTGTAGACAAGTCATGGAATCGATGCTGTCGTTAGAGAAGGCCGACTTGTCTACGACTAAAAATTAACTGTATCATCGATGCTGTCATTAGAGATGGCCGATATTAATTTCATAGAACTCCACTTGACTAGAGTAAGGCTGACTTTACTTTTAGCAGCAATTGCTTCATGGGCGTTAGCTTAGGGACCCTTCTCAATGCGCATTTTCATTGTAAATTTAGAGATTCATCTTGAGGGGCATTTAGTGACATTAGTCATTAGGATTAAGGACCCGATTAAAAGATATGATGGCCTTGAGTCAGTTTTTTGGGGGAGGAATTCTATAAGTCAAGTGTGCCAGAAACTGAAAGATTTCTGCATGCAACACACCGAACCAACCACATAACATACCCTAATCCTAAGCCTGACTCTAATCCTAACCCTAACCCTGACCCTGGGTTAGGGTATGTTATGTGGTTGTTGCATGCGGAAATCTTTCTGGCACACATGTGGAATTCCTCCCTTTTTTTAATAACAAATCATTAGTCATTTGGGTTAGGGACCCAGTCTTGATAGTCATTAGGGTAAGAAGTAGATACTTTTGCTTGCACCATTACTGGCATTACTGCTGTAAGTAGAGAGGGAGGAAGGGAGGAAATATTTTAATTGGGGGAACTCGGCTAGACTAGTCCAAGGTTCACTTTACTTTTAGTGACGGTTGCTTCTTGGGCTTTAGATTATGGACCATGCTCAGTTTGCATTTTTTTCATTTGAGTTAGATCTAGGAATCTATCTTGATGGACATAAGGACCCGGTCTTAATGGGCATTGGGATATGTGGTAGTACTGATAGTGGTAGAGATTTCCGCCTACACTATTACCTTTCTATAGGTAAACTTTATCCAAAACTAGAGATATGTGTGCTTTCTCATGAAAATGTCCAAATGCAACCCACAATTCTCAGCTGATACTTCTGTCTTGATGGGAGGATTCAGGACCCCCTCTTGATGAGTATTAGGTTTACGGACCACCACTAGTAATAGGCACTGAATAGTTTTGCATCAGTCACTGACAATATGTAAGCTAGTAGGGGAAGCATTTTTAGCAAATTTTATTCCCTCTATTTGTAGATTGGTAATTGTTTGTGAACAATTTCAGGCGAGATCACTTTGTGCCCAAGAAGCTGAGACAGACAGTATTCGTTTTCTTGTTGGGACGCAGTCTCTGAGAGCAGAGAATCAGGTGAGCCATATAATCCCTGCAATTATATTACTATTCTTATGATTAAAGTGTAAGGTTTTATAATGCTCTCTCCAAGTTTCCATTACAATGGATGATGCAAGTATCATGAAAGGAAGAAGTTTATTTAACTCTGCAAATGTCACTTGTGCTACAATAACGTAGTTGGCTTACACTTGCTCATCCTATGATTAATATTTAATTTTCTCCTGTTTTTGTGTATTTTTCATAACGTCTTTCTTTTTGACTGTCTGTCTGCCCCATTTTCACTTGCTTACCTTTTCCTGAACATTAGGCTTTGTCAGTGAAGTTGTTGTCATTGCAGGTACATTATATTGACTTTGATGATGAGAACAACGTCATCAACAAAACCATTTTCCTTCATCGAGATGGGGAGATCTGGAGTATGAGCTCATCCACATTTGATGCATCACTGTTTTCAACCTGCTACAACAAAAGTAAGTTAATTCATATTGATGCTGTTACTTCATCATAAATGATTAGGTCATAATGGTCATAAAAAAAAAAGAGTAAAAGAATTGATATCTTTTTTAATTCAAATATTTTTGCAGTGGTTGTTGGTCCATTTCAAAATACCTGCAAGCAGTATATTTGAATCAGCAGTATCCGTATACATAGTCCACTTCACATGTATGTTTCATTTTGCTCAACATTGTCTTTGATTTCATCTAAGATGACCTAAGAGTATTTTGCACATGATCACTTTTTCACTCAGTAGACTAGTAGACTATTTTTCTATGCATAAGACTGAAGTCACAGGCATTTTGATCTCATTCATTTCTGAATGGCAGTTTTTCCATGATACTGTGAAGTTGCACCTAAGTTGAGATAGATGCACATTTTTCTCTGCATAGTCATGCTTTCCGCAACGCATTGTTTTCCAAGAAACAGATTTGATTTTCTGGATTAACACTTCGTGATATCATTTCCCATCTAATCGTAATTTTCCTCATTCTGCTGTGGACTTATGATTGGAAGAATGATTAAATGGTATTTTTCTGTTGGTCTAGCATCAGAGACTAAATCTGATCTGAAAGCTGCTGTGTGGCAGATCCCTAGCAACAGAGACCCTCCAAGTCCTGTAGGAGATGACGGCTCAGGTTCCCATCCTCACCTTTCACTCTTGTGTCACCTGGAACCAGAGGAACACAGTGATGTTAAAAGGTAACCTAATATTGGTGATGCCTGATGCTGACAACATAACAGTTTCATGTCTTCCTGGTAAAATTTCAAGCAGATAAAAAAAACCTCCATTGATATTCCATGGATATAGACAGTGTCCTATATCTAGAACTACCATATGAAAACCAGCTGCAAAGCTGGTCAAAGTGATTTTGGGTTGGTTTTTTTTGTTTAAAGTAAAATACTGATTCGCAGTTATCATCATGTACATAGGTTTGTACAGTGTTTTGTCCAGGTCATATAAGATTGGGGTGACACTTCCCCCTTGTCACAAATTTGGGTGAGAGGATATAAATTGTAGGTTTATCCTGAATTCCTTTCAGTTTCTGGGCAGAAATAAGGGAGAATTAGCATGTGTTCATTTGATTTGCGGGTGAGATTTTTTTTTAAATTTAAGGTACAAATCACATCATCTCATGGTCTGGAGAAAACACTGTTTGTTGTTATATGATTAATATCATACAGCGCTTGTATGTCACTTTCCTCTTATTCTTTCCTTTCTCTTCTCTTTCTTTTTCTCTCTTTCTTTCCTCCAGTTAGTTGTGTATGTAGACAGATCCAGGAAAGTGCTCACATTTTCTTTCACTGCTAGTTCAGAGTGTTGGGACAGTCCAGACATCGGGATTCTTGTAAATTCTTATATATATTTTGTAGGATAGGGCAGAGGCAGTGTTTGTAATTGTAATGAAATACTTGAGAAAGTGATATATGTCTGCTGCCTAGTGAGGGTCAGCAGTTTTATATTGGACACTGAAATATACAGTTTATGCAGATGTCCTTGAATGGTGTTCTGACTTCACTGACAGTATGATTCCAAAATATATTTCTTAGGAACCAGCCAAAAAAACATTTATTTTTTTTCTCAACATGTGGTGTTACACTACTGTGATTCTTGTGTGTCTGTGTTTCCAGCATCTTATGGCATCCCTCTGGAGACAGTCATTCTGTGATAGGCCTGTGTGAGGAAAGAATTGTCTGCTGGGATCTGGACACAGCCTCATCCTCAGCCAAGGTTAGTGATCACCATTTGATACTTGTCTCACACCAAAAATTTCACATTTACCAGAAGATGTGAGGCTCACCATCTATTGAGTGATGTATCTGTTGCCTATTTTTTGGAATGCAGAAACACATTTTGCCTCGTAAGAACCTTAAGGAATAAAAATAGGGATTGAAGGTTTCATTATTGGTAAGATGATAAATAATGAATGGTCTGTACTAGATAAAAAAAACTTTTATTATGTCCCCTCCGTAAGCTGGTCATCAGGTTAGATTGATTTGTTAGTACATTTGTTCCCATCATTAGCCCTCTTTTTAAGAATACTTCTAAGGATTCATGGTTAACATTATTCATCAATAACACAATCTGAATAACTGGTCTCAAGGATGGTGCTGTTGCCAGGGCTTTACAGTATAATCCTTTATTTCATACAGATCACCAGCAGTACCAGTGTGGAGGGCAAAGGTCAGCCCAAACTGACCTGTGGGAGGTGGAACCCCCATCACAACTGTAATCAGATAGCAACAGCTAATGACACGTCTGTGAGGGGCTGGGACTTGAGATCCATGAGGTGTGCTTAGTGATCCATTCACAAATTTACCCTGAAAATTAAAAAAAATTTTTGGAGAGTGAAAGAATACCCTCTAGTCTTCATACTTTGACTGTGGAATATACCATTTAAGAGAATACACAAAACAAACAATGGGAAAAGGAAGCAGCAGAGATGGTTCTCTTTCTTTGTATCTTTATCCTTCTATGAGTACCTTAAGACTGTCGTATTTTCACTAACTTTGCTATTGTGCATATGATACAAAAATGTCATGTGGTAAACAGCTTTTCCTTTGAGAATGAAATCCAAGGCCCTTGCATGAATATTTCCAGTTTTATTCAACCAGGTATGATGTGCTTAGAGGGAAGCTACTCAAATAATGAAAATTTATTGTCTCAAAATAAATTTGATAACCTCTCTTCGTCTGTTTATGAATTAATGTTAAAATCAGTTTTGTTCAGTTGTGAAACTATGTTTGCAGAAAGAAAAGCTTAGATGTGGACTATGTGAGGAAAGTGATAATATTCTGGACTTTGTTGGTCACATCATCCCTATGGTTTCTTCTCAGTCAAGTGTATCAGATAGAATCAGCCCACAGCCAGCTGGTGAGGGACTTGGATTTCAACCCCAACAAACAGTACTACCTTGTCACTTGTGGTGATGACTGCCGAGTGAAGTTCTGGGATACTCGTAATGTGACAGAGCCACTCAAAGTGCTATCAGAGCATTCTCACTGGTGAGCTGGGTGGTCAGAAGTATTGTGATTTGGGACATGATTTTGATTATTTAGAGGGAGGAAAAGATGCTTTCACTATTGACTATCTATTGTGAGACAGAGAGTGGCAGCATGAGCAACATGTCAATAGAATTGCTTGTAGAGAGACCGTAATAAAAACTGCTTACTTGAAAGAATGCTTACAGCAAAGGGACTAATATAGCTGTATCTTTACTTAGAGCTAATAATTCTTCGTAAGGAGCAGATAAAGCAAACATTTAATTTTTAATTTAAGAATATGATTTATTGAATATGTACGTCCAGCTGTTGTAGGATATTTCAGTACAGCGTGTGGTCACCTTTTATACCATATTATAGTGGTGAGTTTTTAATGCTGATCAGTATATTTAATCAGGTTCAGATGGCACATTGTCTGACTGGTTATCAAGAAAGGCCATGTTTTACCATATTGAGTATCTGTTGTTATTGTTGTGACAATACTTTTTGTCTTTCGCCCGCACAGTTTATCATTACTTCAGTTGTTGCTAAACGCAAGGCATTCTGTACATAGATGGCTGACAGGACAGGGCCAGTGCTTGTTTCTTTATGTTGCATTGAAGAGAGCAGAACATTAGAGGCTGACAAGACAGATTGTCAGGGCTGTGCTTGTGTATTTTAGGTGGCTTTCTTTTTGGTTCTCTGAGATACCACAATTGATATTTCTGATGCTTTTTCTGAAAGGGTATGGTCAGTGCGCTACAACCATTTCCATGATCAGCTGGTATTGACCTCAAGCAGTGACAGTCGAGTGGTGCTCAATAGTGTCGTGTCCCTCTCATCAGAGCCATATGGACATCTCGTGGAGAAGGACGAAGATAATGATGGTGATGATGACAGCATTAATGAGGGGTAGGTTTTATGGCAGTGTTCATTAAGTAGGCAGGCTGCTGATGAATGATTAGAATGATTGGGAAATAGCATGACGAATGTTTTTGTACATAGTTTATATTGCTATGTTAGCTTCAACAGCCCTTTCACTACGTCATGTTTTTTTAAAAAGTGCAGACGTTATCATATTACATTGATCTCAATAGCCTTTCCCTTGATATGTTTGAGTTAAGCTATATATCATGGCTGTACTGCGCTATTGTACATAGGAGTAGTTCACTCATGTCATAGGAAAGAAGACACAAGGGTATGTAAGATACAACAAGGAATATTACTTTCATCACTATACATGTACATCCGAATGCAGTTTGGGACAAATGTATATGTCATAAGAAATGAAGAGATTAGTTGTTTCAATTCTGTGAATGGTTATAACAAGGTTCTGGGATAACACAAACATTTTCAGGCAGAAAATATAGGCAATATATTGTTACATATTGTATAGAATTCCCAGGGGAATCTGAGATATATTACAATGGCTTGCTTCACAACTGAATCTGCTAAATGACAACTTCCACTTAATCACAAAATTTCTTGAGATTACACTGCTGTAGATCTACTCAGGTGAAATTGTTACTAGATAATCATACCATCTGTTAGACACAACTTTGTCCATACTCTTAAAGAGCTGTGATAAGTGAAGTTGACTCTATAATATAGAGATTATTTTGCTGTTTGAAATGCAGACCCCAAGAGCCCCCAAAGGATGGAGTCATTGCCACATATGAAGAGCATGAAGACAGTGTGTACGCTGTGGACTGGTCAAGTGCTGACCCCTGGACCTTTGCATCTCTCAGTTATGATGGTCGGCTCATTATCAACAGAGTACCACGCTCTGAGAAGTACAAGATCTTGTTGTGATGGCAGTCTATTAGGAAGCATAGGTGTATCATTGGCGGGTTGGAATTTGTCCAGCACCCTGTTTAAGAAATTGAGAAACAGTAATAATTTCCTGTGGTCATACTCATTGCAACCCAGCAGTTTTGTAAAATAATATCATATTTATTGAATATCTTATTGTGATGGCTGTGTCTTTTATAGACAATTATTCTTTGAATGTTGATATTTTGCAGTAGGTGTTACATGTGTCGGTGGGAAAAGCTGTTTATACGGAAACCAGTGCATACACCTTGTCCTTCAAACAGGACCATTGGTGATAAACTGCTAGTACAGAAATTATGCACATAGCTTGTAACAGAAATCAAAACCTTTGTCAAAAAAAAAAAACGATGTGAACTTCCCATTCTAAAAGTTAACGAAGTCTCAAAAAAAAAAAAAAGGAGAATTTTTTTTTCTCACATATTTCAACACATACACTATGGCGCTGAAGAACCAAAAACTGGCCAAACACAGTAGCTTAATTAAAGACAACAAATCCAGAGAATACTATTGATGAATGACTTCAGAATATGTTATAAAAGTCATTACAAACCTGATGAAAAGTCGTGTGCTGCTGTGAGCAGGAGAATACTGCATTGGATGTTCCACCCCACCTGCTTTATATAATGTATGTAGCTGCATGCGGTTTGGCCAAGTGCCATGGGGTCTCTAGGAGATTTCAGCGATTGATGTACACATTTTTACATACCAGAATCAGGGAGATCATTAGGAATGATAAGGGACCAATCTCACACTTATTCCATTTTTGGTTTATTGAAATTATTGTGTAATGTAACAAGAATGCCAACTTGCTGGTGGTTTCCATTTATTTTGAATGCTTTTACTTTGCGCTTTGTTCATTTGAAAATCAGGATGACTTAATTGAATCTCTTAAGAATATGTAAGCAAGACATAAAAGTGTTCATTAGTATATCATGAGGGCTTTAGTTAAAAATGCATCACTTGTATAGTAGCTGAACATTTCTAACACAGCAGTTGATCTACATTTTACTGTGGTTTTGAATTTTAAGCAAAGTTTCCATGATGTGGACAAAATTTAATTCCCAACAATTTTTTTTTTTTATTGTATGGTAGGTTTTAGTGATTTGCCAAAGTTCCAAATATTCAGTATATTAGTTGTCATCATCTCCTCTATCATGCATAAACTATGGTCAGAATAGTTGTGCAGAACGTTTTGGGGCAGATATGCCACTTATTCAACAAATAAAGAAAAGACAAAGTTTTTAGACAGACAATAAAAGGTATCATGTTCAACAGATTGATATGGTAGAAAGGCCATGACAAATACAGTCGAGTCCATGTATGTCGAAACCGGATACCTCCAATTATTTATTAGTCGAAATAAAAAGAAATAATAGTTTTTTTTCCTTCTTTGCGTCTATTAATTATCCTTGCATAAGACGAAGTAATTAATGCCCATTTCTGATTAGTCCAACTGCTCAGCGCTGCCACAGAGGCAAAATCACCTCCTGGCGTC
>JAWQUT010000039.1:2538592-2550462 GCA_033807755.1 Ellobium chinense | reverse complement strand
GAGATAACTGCATTATTTTAGACATGTTAGCCAGTCTAATGTTGGTAAATTACTTATTTCCCTTGTTCTACATGGTATTTTCGTTGTACCGCCATTGTTGTTATACCGCCATTTTTCTATTTGCCCCTTACTTGGCGGTATAACGAGGTTTCAGTGTATTGTTATTTGTTGTGACGATAATTTTTGTCTTTTGCCAGCACAGTTTACCATTACTTTAGTTGTTGCTGAACGCATGGCATTCTGTACATAGATGGCTGACAGGACAGGGCCAGTGCTTGCTTCTTCATGTTGCATTGAAGACAGCAGAACATTAGAGGCTGACAAGACAGATTGTTATGGCTGTGCTTTCGTATTTTAGGTGGCTTTCTTTTTGGTTCTCTGAGGTAACATGATATTTCTGATGCTTTTTCTGATAGGGTATGGTCAGTGCGATACAACCATTTCCATGATCAGCTGGTATTGACCTCAAGCAGTGACAGTCGAGTGGTGCTCAACAGTGTCGTGTCTCTCTCATCGGAGCCATATGGACATCTTGTGGAGAAGGACGAAGATAATGAGGGTGATGATGACAGCATTAATGAGGGGTAGGTTTTATGGCAGAGTTCATTAAGTTGGCAGGCTGCTGATGAATGATTAGAATGATTGGGAATTACTGAACAGTGAATGTTTTTGTTCATACTTTATATTGCTATGATAGCTTCAACAACCCTTTCGCTGCCTCATGTTTTTCAAGTGCAGATGTTATCAAATTACATTGTGCTCCTGAGCCTTTCCCTGGATTTGTTTGAGTTAGGCTATATATCATGGCTACACTGTGCTACTGTACATAGGAATACAGTCGAGTCCGCTTAGCTCCAATTCGCTGGGACCACCTCAATGAGTTGGAGAAATCAGGATTCGACTAACGATTTCCAAGGCGGGTCAACCGTATGCGAGCAAGCCAGCACCCTGGGGAGGTCACGAGGGTAATTCAACAGGGGATGTAACTAAAGATGGCATATTGAGGAAGTATTTTAAATGGGATTATTTCTTTTTCCAAGAAATCACTCTGAGTAGTAGCTTAATAGATGAAGAGGCCGCCGCTTTTTCCACTTGTTCCCGGTTTGTCAAGATCGTAGAAGCGTGCTAACGGGAACGCCATATTTCTCAGCTATGACATTCTTTGACATTGCACCTCTGTCGATTTCCTGGAGCATGTTAATATTCGACTCAATGGAAAGAGTCTTGAGGTTTCTCTTTACAAGATTAGAGGTAGCCATTATTTAGAGGACAAATTCAATTTAATTCAAGTTGAAAATGATAAAGATGAGTCAACCGTACGCGAGCGAGCGAGCACACTGGGGAGGTCACGAGGGCAGCCTCTTGTTTATTTACCGTCACAGTGCATTGTGTGTATACACTGCTGCCGAAATGTTTAATTCTCGATCGATTTTTCAGCACCGCCGAGCCCTCCCGCGTTCTCTTCCCCCTACTGTCCTATCAGCGGTGGTTAATACACACGCCCTACTTATTGTGCTGCGGTTAATGGCAGTAATGGCACTCGCAGTGTCCAGTTTTATTGCCTCTCTCTATCCGCGGCACCGTCTTGTTTGTTTTTCAAGCCGTCGGCTTGTTTAGTACCACGCCGGGAAGACGCCAGGAGGTGATTTTGCCTCTGTGGCAGCGCTGAGCAGTTGGACTAATCAGAAATGGGCATTAATTACTTGTCTTATGCAAGGATAATTAATAGACGCAAAGAAGGAAAAAAAACTATTATTTCTTTTTATTTCGACTAATAAATAATTGGACGTATCCGGTTTCGACATACATGGACTCGACTGTAGTTCATTCATATCATAGCAAAGAAGACACAATGCATCTCATATACCCTTATGTCTTCTTTGTTATTATGAGAATGAACTATTCCTATGCACAGTATAGCCATGATATATAGCCTAATTCAAACAAATTCAGGGAAAGGTTCTAGAGCTCAATGTAATTTGATAACATCTGTACTTGAAAAACTCTGTACATCCAAATGCTGTTTGGGACAAATGTATATTGTCATAATAAATGAAGAGATTAGTTGCTTCAGTTCTGTGAATGGTTTTAACAAGATTCTGGCATAACACAAACATTTTCAGGCAGAAAATTTAGGCATGGTATTCCTGTGTATTGTATAGAATTCCCAGGGGAGTCTGAGGTATATTACAATGCCTTGCTTCACAACTGAATCGGCTAAATGACAACTTTCACTTAATCACAAAATTTCTTGAGATTACACTGCTGTAGATCTACTCAAGTAAAACTGTTACTAGATAATCGCACCATCTGTTAGTCACAACTTTGTTTATGCTCCTAGAGAGCTGTGATAAGTGGAGTTGACTCTATAATAATAGAGATTATTTTGCTGTTTGAAATGCAGACCCCAGGAGCCCCCAAAGGATGGAGTCATTGCCACATATGAAGAGCATGAAGACAGTGTGTATGCCGTGGACTGGTCAAGTGCTGACCCTTGGACCTTTGCATCTCTCAGCTACGACGGTCGGCTCATTATTAACAGAGTACCGCGCTCTGAGAAGTACAAGATCTTGTTGTGATGGCTCAGTCTATTAGGAAGCATAGGTGTATCATTTGTGGGTTAGTTTTAATCCAGCACCCTGTTTAAGAAATTGAGAAACAGTAATAATTTCCTGTAGTCATACTCATTGCAACCCAGCAGTTTTATAAAATAAGTTCATATTTATTGAATATCTTGTTGTGATGGCTGTGTCTTTTACAGACAATTATTTTTTGAATGTTGATATTTTGCAGTAGGTATTACATGTTTCAGTGGGAAAAGCTGTTTATACGGGAACTAGTGCATGCGCCTTGTCCTTCAAACAGGACCATTGGTAGTTAAACTGCTAGCACAGAAATTTATGCACATACTCACAGCATGTAACAGAAATCAAACATTTTGTCGAAGAAAACGATGTGAACTTGCCATTCTAAAAGTTAAACGGAGTCTCAAAAAAAAAAAAAAAAGGAAGAATTTTTTTCCTAACATATTTCAACACATGCACTATTGCGCTGAAGAACCAAAAACTGGCTAAACACAGTAGCTGACTTAAATAAAGACAACAAATCCCGAGAATACTGTTGAAGTATGACTTTAGAATATGTTATAAAAGTCATTACAAACCTGATGAAAAGTTGTGTGCTTCTGTGAACAGGAGAATACTGCATTGGATGTTCTACCCCACCTGCTTTAAATAATGTATGTAGCTGCATGTGGTTTGGCCAAGTGCCATGAGGTCTCTAGGAGATTTCAGCGATTGATGTACACATTTACATACCAGAATCAGGGAGATCATTAAGAGTGATAAGGGACCAATCTCACACTTATTCCATTTTTGGTTTATTGAAATTATTGTGTAATGTAACAAGAATGCCAACTTGCTGGTGATTTCCAGTTATTTTGAATGCTTTTACTTTGCGCTTTGTTCATTTGGAAATCAGAATGACTTAATTGAATCTCTTAAAGAATATGTAAGCAAGACATAAAAGTGTTCATTAGTGATATCATGAGGGCTTTAGTTCGATATAAAAATGCATCAGTTGTAGAGTAGCTGAACATTTCTACCCCAGCAGCTGATCTACATTTTACTGCAGTTTTGAATTTTAAGCAAAGTTTTCATGATGTGGACAAAATTTAATTCCCAACAATTTTTTTTTAATTGTATGATAGGTTTCAGCGATTTGCCAAAGTTCGAAATATTCAGTATATAAATTATCATCATCTCCTCTATCATGCATAAACTATGGTCAGAATAGTTGTGCAGAACGTTTCAGGGCAGATATGCCACTTATTCAACAAATAAAGAAAAGACAAAGTTTTTAGACAGACATGAAATGTACCATGTTCAACAGAATGATATGGTGGAAAGGCCTTGACAAATAGAAAATTAGCAACAAGTGAAAGTGTTCAGGAAGTTCTATACATTAGATGAGCACTTTTATTCATTTTTTAGAACTTAATATTTGCAAGAAACACTGTTATCTTCCAGAGTTGCTATCCTTAACCTTCAAAGTGCAATATTTGCTTTTAACTTTTTTTCATTTTGTGAGAAAGTGGGTGTTTGTCAGTCACATTTGGGTGGCATATAATAGCGACAAACATAATCAGTGACAAGGAGAATGTCTAACAGACTTCAGATTATGGAGAGCATCATCCCCCCTTCCCTTCAACCCTCCATCCACCACCCTCCCCTAAATTGCAAGACCATGTTGATTTGGATTGTTGCCTGAATTATAGATCCTTATGAGATAGATTTCGGAGAGGCAAGATCCTTTCTCCCCTCCTGGGAAGTCACCCTAATTCTCCATTACATCAATTCATCATTCTCATTGTGAAATGCCTAATCATGCTCAATAAAGCCTTGAGCATTTATCACTGGACTTTGCAATGGGAACAAGATTTCCCCCTCATGAGACAATCTTTCCAGTACACATTATCATGGGAGGGGCAGGTCATCCAGTTCAAGGTAAATTTCTACCTCTTTCAAGAAGAAAAGAAAAAACTTCAGTATGATAACAAATTTTGTTGTGTGTGTAAAGTTTCAGAATTAATACCATTGTTTCACAGGAAATACTAAATTTGTTAGAATAAGATTTCCCAAAATGGAAAGCAATTAGACCAGTTTGGATATAAATTTATGTAACCTCTCAATTAATAAAACTCAAGCAAAATCTTCAAAACTGGTGTATTTGACTCTTAATTTTTAAAAGAAAAAATGTTGAGTAAATTAATCTCTTTGTGATGGCTCATTGATCTATGTGTTATAATGTAGATTTTACTTAATACTGTCTATTTCCTCTGTCTTTAATAAAATTTTCTTTGGAAGTAGAGGAGTGGTTGCTGCAGTATGTAACATGTCATGTTTAATGCACAAGTGGCAGGCCAGTGGTCTGATTGGAATAAACCTGATGGTGGACTGCCAAACTTCAGGTATGTGGTTTTATATTGTTTTGATAAAACAATGTATTGAAATTACATTTCTTTCATGATGTCTTCTCACTGTCAAAGGTGATTATATTCTGTCCCTTGAGACTGTGATGTTTTCTACTACCTTCACTTTGAAATCTTTTAATCTTTTACTTTATACCTGGACTTGATTTTTGTTTTAAACTGACTTGCTCTCTATCTATTTTTTTTTTTAACTACAGGCCCTATTCTATCCCTCTTTTGGTAAGACCTTTATCTAGGTTAATTCAACTCCATTAATCTAAACTGCTGGCAGGCACAGAAATGACTGCAGTTAAGCAGAGGTACTTAAACAGTGAACTTTAAATCTGTCATTAGGACACGCAGCTTGACCGAAATTGTAAAAAAAAAAGATATTGTCAGAATGCTGGTGGTCAGTGCCTTGAAATTGCAGTGGCACTGAATGCTTCCCAGGGAGTTAGCAATGCTCTCGAGCGATCTGGCTTGCCTTGGTAATAACGCGAAGTCACATGTCTAGACACTGGTTCGGATGTATAACTTGTAAATGGCATGACTATTTGTAATTTGAGAGCTTGGGGATTAACAGTGAGATTTCTTACTATCGTAAGAAGTACATGAAATTCAACCATGTTGAACGCTGCTAAGGGCTCATTCAGCACTGACGTACGAATGTAGTTTTTATGATGGTAAGAGATCCCATTGTTAATGCGCAAACTCTCAGTTATATACAGTAAACCTCACAGTCTTGAATTCACCTTAGCCTTGTTGCGGTGCTTCAATCCCAAGCTCATTATTTCTATAATAAATTACCTCACCATCTCAAATATGTCAACATCTCTACTTTTTTAATGTTGATTCCCTGAAATTTGAGATTATAAGGTTCTAATATAGGCCTGTCTGTTTTCTTAAAATCATTGCAACTGAGCTAAAGTGTGGTTAAGCAGATTGTGATAATAGTCAAGTGTAGAATGGACACTGGTAAAACATCATGTATCATTATTTAGGTAATTCAGTTCCAGACAGTTGATATAAGATCTCCATAAAGCTTGGTGAGATCCCTCTTGTTTCCAGAGCTCTATGACATAAACCAGGAAGAAAGATCAAGATGTGGGGTTCCAGGGTCTCCATTTCAGACTGAAAATCCAGGAAGTGTAGTGTAATGTATGTGCTTCCTTGATGTCATTGGAGAGTTTGTGAAAAAAAAAAAGGTAAGCAACCGACACTGCTGACACAGAGCAGGACCATATTCCACACTAAGACTTACAGGAAGCACAAAATCTTTGGTTTTGCATTTCAGTTCCACTTAATCAATGGCACATTATTGTGGCTGTTTTGGAAATTATATAGGTTACTAGGAAATAACCCAGATTGATAGACTGAGAATACTAGGCTCTGGTACAAAAGCACCAAAAGGTGACAATGTCCTACTTTGGTGTCAGCAGTCTCTGTAAAATGGTGGACCAGTGACCTTATGATGCTGCGGTAACCATGGGAAACTCCCTAAACATTAGTGATGTTCACTGTAAATAATGTATTACGTTAATCAACATATAGATTGTACATAGGGTCACATGGACCTGCCCATGTTGAATTTTAGGAGTGAAAGAGTTAACAGTGTAATCAGGCCAAAGCACATGGCATGGTCGACACTGCTTGCTTGGTGGCGATTCCAGGAATGAAAATGGGTAAAGTTATATTACCAGGAAGAATTTTATTTACCTAGCCTTTGTGTCATTCCAGTCTAGTTGGCATAGGCCTTCAGTATTAAGTACCTTGATGATAATCATTGTCTCAATACGAAGTATGTATTTCACCTGCATGAATTTATTATCATTCTACCATTTAACTCATCAGGGAGACTTTGATAGTAAGTACACTTAATAATAAGTATACTTTTCCCATGTTTAAAGGTATACTCATTATCGAGGTTTGATCATAGCACGTCACAGACACACAAGCACACAAAAACACAGCGTACCGGTAGTGAAACTAATCATGCACTGAAATAAAAGATTAGTGAGCACAAAACATTTTTTCCAAGAAAAACTCAAAACGCAAAAACTTGGCTGCAGGAATGGTTTGTGTATTCTCTTAGGATACAAGCAAAAGGGAAACAGGAAGTTCATGGGGGGAGGGGCATGTGAGGAGGATTGTGGGCACACTGATATACATAGTAATATGTAGGAAGTTTATGTAGATCTTTTAAAACAAGATAACCGTGTCATGTATATTAAGTAATTCAATAGAATAGAAGTCTTTTTAGCAAGTCAATAAAGAGTAGCTTTGAGTAAGAAAGTACAATACATTCACATGGACAAATAGTAACAAGTTTCTTGAATACATGAATAACAAAAATAGAATATTTGACAGGAAAGATTCAAGTGTCAGCCCAAATATTCATAAATATGAAATATTTACAGTAAATACACTCTGATTTGACATACATAATTTTTCATGATCGAGCCTACCAGCTGGTTTCCTACTGACGTAGAAGCAAGAAAAAGTAAAGGTTAGCTTTACTGATGCTAGCATATAAATAGTAATTGTTCGCTTCACTGACTGTGGTAAAACAAAAAATGCATTAGGGATGCCCTGCATTTCAGACGAGGGAGAGAAGAGCAATGACTGTATGTGGAAGTTAAATGTGTGAGGACAATATTTAAAACGTTGCTCATAATATATGACACTAGGCAATGNCATTCACATGGACAAATAGTAACAAGTTTCTTGAATACATGAATAACAAAAATAGAATATTTGACAGGAAAGATTCAAGCGTCAGCCCAAATATTCATAAATATGAAATATTTACAGTAAATACACTCTGATTTGACATACATAATTTTTCATGATCGAGCTTACCAGCTGGTTTCCTACTAACGTAGAAGCAAGAAAAAGTAAAGTTTAGCTTTACTGACGCTGGCCTATAAATAGTAATTGTTCGCTTCACTGACTGTGGTAAAACAAAAAATGCATTAGGGATGCCGTGCATTTCAGATGAGGGAGAGAAGAGCAATGGTTGTATGTGGTAGTTAAATGTGTGAGGACAATATTTAAAACATTGCTCATAATATGACACTAGGCAATGCAAATGTAAATCACTTCATGATATTGGTAAATTCCCCGGCTAAAACCTTTGGTTGGCCACGTCTTTGCCCTCGAGCCAGCATTTGGTCACCTCAGATTTAGATCATTCTCTTAGCTTTGTTACTACAATGGAAAATAACACTTTCATTTGGCAAATTCTGGGAAACCTCACAGCATGGTTAGCCCAAATCTCCAGATAAGATCTTTGTAGTTTGTGTACATGCATAATAATTTGTTTTTTGTTTTTAAACTACCCTAGGCAAATTTGCATCAATATTTGTGAAAACAACTCATTATTTGTTTAATATTTTCCTTCTAGGCATTTAACTAGGCAGTTTAGCAAATTGCATCGACACACAATAATATCCTACAGTTCACAGCTATGGCGAGAGAACCAATTTCAACGTGCACGTCTTGTTCTTTGCCGCGGCCTAGCGATACTGACTGTCATCAGCAGCGGTCTAAAATTTTCATATTCTCTCTCCCTCTCTCTCTCACACACACACACACACACACACACACACACACACACACACACACACACACAAAACCCACCACATCACAAATACACACGTACACACACAGACAGACACACACACTCATAAAAAAAAAAAGCACCTAATTCGCATACATTCGCTTTAAAGGGTATTTTTCCATACCTTTGTGGAGATATGAAAAGACGAATCGGAAATAACATTCAAACTGCACACATTTATTTATGCCTAATAGCAAATTTTCAGTGTTATTGTGGCGGTGGGATTAGCCGAATCTGACAGTATTTAAACCAGACCCAATATTCGAGATCTGAGAAACATGACTTCGCTGACCTGAAACATAAGAAAGTAGGATACCGACATCAAATTTCGCCTTAACGATGGTTTTGACTTTCGCTATAACTTCCTACTAAGCCCCGATAATGCACTTGGAAATCTGGCTGAACCTACTAATCTCGCGCCACAACCTGACATTAAGTTAAAAGATGCGTCTTCGCTTACGTCACGAGTACTCACGAGCCCAGTGGAGCTTTTCCGGTTCAGACAGCCTTCCTTCTGGCTCATAATGGTGATAATGGGAGAAAACCTTTAATTTAGCTGTCAGCAAAGACATGAAATTATTACTTCTACCGTTTTTCTTTTCTTTTTTTTTTTGTTTGTTGTTGTTATGTTACAGTAGCAGCGTCTTTGACAAACCTGACAGTTTGTTTGGGTTTTTTTTTTTTTTAATCCTTTAGTGAGTAAAGGAAAGGTGTACAAACGAAAGTCTTGATCGAGATTCGTGAGCGTTAGTTTGTTCCGTAAATGTGTTAACTGGTTTTTGATATACTGAGCATGACATCTCATTTAGGATTATGTAATCAAATTAGCCATCTTAACAAATGAAATGAAACAAAACAAATCCACTGTGCATATGTTTAGTTTTAAAAAATTATAGATGTAATCAGAGGCGATGATTTAAAAACTAGGGCGGGGGNGGGGGGGGGGGGGGGGCTGTCCCCCCTTCTTAAAATCTTTATCCCAAAACATACCCGCCTTGTCTCTCAAAACTGATGCATCATCAGAGCATAGGCGTCTTCTACCTTCTCAACCCCCTCTCTTTTTTGTTTTTAATAACCACTGTGTCACACAATCTAGCCCCCCCCTCCCTCCGTAGGTACATCTAAGCTACGCCGCTTAACGTGATAGGTAAATTAGGTCACTTAATGGCGCAGACTGTCATATTATTACTACTGAATTAGTAACTTTGGATTCGAATCTGACCGTGGTCATGTTTTGGATGCCTTGGAAAATCAGTTCAGTCACATTCTCTCTATAAGCAGAGACAGATATTGTTCAAATGCTAGTGAGTATTGATCAGCGCTTGTAAAAAGCAATAATACTTTGTGCTCCCCAAGGAGTTCATAAAGTCCTGAAGTGATCAGGCCTGTCAGGGGTAACAATAGTGTAAAGTCGTTTTAGCAGGAGATTAGCCTGGATGTAAGACTTCGTTACCATTATCATATTTTTATAAGGAACTTTCGCACTTCATTACCTTAATGTAGGCTAAACCTATGTGGACTAAATACAAACATAAGTCTACTTAATCCTTGATTTAAAACCAGACTGACTACGGCGTGATGGAATAAGCAAGTCACACTCATCAGGAGAATGTCTTCCGCATACTGCCATACGGTAAATCCTCGTCTTTGTTGAAAATGGCCACCCTGGTTAGTGCGGTCGAATTCTCCGATACCAACATCAGCTTTGCCTTGGTTAGCATGATAAACGTGATACGTAGTAAACAAAGTCAAACATATTCGATTTCCAGATGACCGTGTTATCGGAGGTTTACTGTAGTATCGACTTCCTAGTCGGATAAGTCAAACTGGGGTCGCTGGCAGATTAACTGACCATTGAGCATCACCATGAAAATCTCAATGAAAAGATCTGTCTGTGTCTCCCTAGGGATTGACCTATATAACGTACAGAACTGATCAAGCTAATGTCTGGTGGTCTGGATATCTATCTCTCGAAAACAGTAATGATAACAATATTGTAATATACAGGATCGTATCGCTCTTTGTATTGAAAATCTGGACATGAAGCTTACTGTGAAAAATGTCTTTTTCTTTCTTTCTTTCTTTCTTTCTTTCTTTCTTTCTTTCTTTCTTTCTTTCTTCTTTTTTTAATACTTTTATACAGAGAACAATCAAGTTATTGGTCTGAAACTAAAAAGACTGCTTTCAAGCAGAGTGAGGTGTAATGACCTGCACTAGCCAGCATACTTTAAATTTAGCTTCATCGCAATATGGAAAACGTGTCATTAAATGGGCGGTACAATAAAACGGCGCTGTATGTTTTCCAGTTTCACACAATGTTTTTGATAAAATGTTGCGATTAAGTATGGTCAGGCACGTTGTCCTGCGTGTAAGCCTAAAACTGTATAAAAGGACAAAAACATGAGAAACCAATGAATGCTTTCGGTATGACCAAGGAGGTTATAGTACTTTTTAGTAGTACATCTATGGGTGTGACTCAATGTTTGTAATGATTTAAACAATAACTGGCCTACTCAGATGAATTTTAGTGAGAAATAGTGCGCAGCTGCAGAAAAGTCTTGGTGTTAGAGCTATTAGTGAGACCGTACTGGACTCAAAGTTAGAAAAAGCAGGTAGATGTAGACGAAACTACGTGGACACTAGATATTAAGTAGTCAGTCAATAAGTATACCTTGTCATGAAATAGCTGACCGGAAGTTGATAGGCTACTCTGTAATGTCTTCGGGTTGCAATTTTTTTTGTTAACCTTTCCTTTCATATCTTGAAGGTCAAGGGGAAGAAAAGGTTTTCTAAAAGCAATGATTAAGAAAACAAAACCAAAGAAACAAATAAAAAACGTCCAGACAATGACGTCCGTGCTGAGTCGAGATTTAGCCAATTTAGGAGCGTATTTAACGCGAGCTTTTCACGACAACCGACAAGAAATCTAATCCAAACTCCTAACATCCAAGCAGCAACGTATAATGATGGACGATACTTAGTACTCGGGTATCGACACTGATAATGATATATTTATATTTGGCGTGATAATATCGAGAGCCTCAAGGCAGCCTGAAACATCATGTGAGCCCTACAGAAAGTAAGTCAGGTATTGCTCCACTTTTTAAAGGTAACACGATTTCAAAACTTCTACTTCTATACGCGGCAAAGTTTGAATACTTGGTATCGATATCAACCAGCAACGTGGTCGAAGTTGATGACGTAATAAAACGAGGCCACGAAAATTAGTCTGACATTTCAAACTCATTGAGCACAAGAACAAAACAACAATGGCACAGCAAC
>JAWQUT010000039.1:2521895-2538016 GCA_033807755.1 Ellobium chinense | reverse complement strand
AACCCCACCCCTACACACACACACCTTATCCCCTTCCTAAAACAGCGACAAATGATACCAAAGATGAAATGTCAGACTCTTATTTTGAAAAGTCAGGACGCTTCTTTAATCTAGCAGTTGCTTTATTAAGGATATGAAGTACGTTTTTAACCGTCGTAAAAGGGCTAACCTTTGAAAGATATAAACCGTGTGTATATCTAACCCGTGGTGAGTATGCGTAGGCATGGATAGTTAACTCTTTGTCGCACAGACTAAATGCAACCGAGCTTTAGAAAATTAATTCCCTTACATGAGTTGAATTTCCAGTGAGTGTGCTAGAAAAGTTAACTAATTAATACACTTGACCTATAATTTTTAGACTTCATTTCGGATTGTCTGGTAGCGACATAAGACTCATGTCGTCTGGTTTAGTCTCGTACTATCCTTTTTAACATCCTCGACATTTACATGAATGAAATCTGAGCCATGGTTACGTCCCTTGACGTGAATTTATTTAAAGAAAAACAAAACAACCTGTCTGCTATTACATGTCATTATCTGCGAGATGTATGTCTTTTTCTATTTTAGCACGCCTGTTGGACAAACAACGGATATAAGATCGTCTAGATCTATTCACGACAACAGACGACAGATTTGTGGAGATAAAAAAACAGAGGACATCAGTGGCGCAGATTTAAAGGCAGGAAACTGCAGCAGGGGTCTTCCCGTCCCCCTCCCAACTCCTCACAACGCCTTTACAAAAAATCTATGAAACCGGGTGGTCTTATCTCACTCACTCTGCCTCATCTATCTCTTGAGACTGTTATATATAATACAATTATGACTGATATATGTCCTCACGATTTCGAATCTCGAAAACACTCTATAAATCTAGTATATAATCACTGAAATTAATTACAAGTCTCTTTGTTTCTGTAAACAAAAANGTTTCTGTAAAAAAAAAAAAAAAAAAAAACGGAGAAGCGTGGCCGAACAGATGCGATGATGGACTCAGGAGTAGAGAGTTTTAGGTTCTGCTCCTGCCAAGGTCATGTTGTAAGCGCCCAGGGAAAGTATTCCATTAACATTTTCCTCAGTCCACCCCTTTTGTAAAATGAGTGCCTGGCTACTGGCAGTGGAAAATATTATGAGACACCTAGTGATCAGCGCCTGTAAATGGCGGAGGTAGTGTATGCTTCCAAGAGTTGAGACTATCCTTGAGTGATTTGGCCTGCTGAAGTAATTATAAAAATCTCGTGAGGGAACATTGAACTGGATACGAGACTTATGTATGTTTGCCCTTGAGAGTATTATTATTACTATTATTTTTTTATTATTATCTATATTAATAAAACGCTTCTGCCAAATTTGTGTCACAGATTTCTTGAGAACTAAGTAACGTAAAAACATGCGGTTTTCACCTTAATTCATAGAAAAATACACAAAAGGTAACTATACACATCAGTCCTCTTTATTTTGTTTACCCTTTTTAAAAAAAAAAGAATGTGTATAGCAACGAAATACAATCTCCGATAGATCTTTTCAATCCGCCCGATTCGCCAATCGTCTAACTTTCTCACGGAGTCTAATGCATTCGTCTATGATGCCTTTCGGTGCGCTAGGTATTCTTTCGCCGCTGGTGTGTTGCCTGCCTGCCCATTTGTAAAATGGGGTGTTAGTCTTGTTATAGTATAAATTAATCTAAAATATGCAGACCCAGCAGCCTCACAACCTTCACTTTATAAACGGATCACCTATAATTCGAGTTTCATGAGTCCTCAGTGTTTTCCCAGTTCCTCTCCTCCACCCCTTAAAAATCACGAAACCTTACAAGCAAGTAACTCCTTACATAATAACACTTAGCTACGTCACTGAGAATAGGGGAAGGGGGGACTGGGTGGTGGAACACTCAAGGTAATGTATACTGAATAACTGAAGAATGGAAATAGTGTGACCTGACCAAGTCAGACAGATAACGAAAGAAAAGATGACAATTTACATCAAAAGACATAATTTACAGCTTCGCAAAGATCGGGTGACAGACGCCTTGTCACAAGAATAGAGCGCAGTCACGTGATCTAATAACTCTCCCATTGGCCTGAAGAAGTAACATTAAACTGAAAATAGAGTCTAAAGAGAATTAAATTCTTTAAATAGTATGGCGATGATGAATGATTGATTTCATCGTTCGTGAAAATAACAGCAACGGGTCAGTTGTCAATGAAACACAGTTATTTCAGTTCACAACCAGACTACAAATTTAGTCGCTGTCCAGATTAAATCTACAAAAACGAAGAAACTTACAACACTATAAAATTCCTCTAGTCTAGATTTAGTATTTAATTATACGTAAACTCTTTTGGTTCATGACAAAAAAAAGGAAATGCTCAAATATCAATAGGTTTCTTCATTGAATTAGCCGATATTTGCCAAACCGGAAGTGACCCAGACATGGCGTCTGTTTGAAGTCACTACTCAGAACGTTCGAGATGGTGCTTCTGCGAGACGAGGAACAATGTGCGAGCACTTTTCGAAGAACTGTAGATGTAATAGTAAATCCGGATCTTTGTAGTTGGAGCGTTGACGATGGCGTGAGGAAGAAACAGGCACACATATTGCGTGCATGTGCTTGTAATTAAACAATTAAATTTATCTTACGCATTCTACAAGTAACGCTGTACGCAGTGGCATCGCAATGAAGAAAGGCAATGTTTTAATGTAACGGAAATTTGAACCCAGTACAGTTTGTAATTTTTAGACCATATCAAAAGCATACTTTTCTTTTTCTGCTAAACTGCTTTTAAGAAACCAGACACTCCTTCTACTCCAAAGTGCTGTTATTATCAATAAAATTTATCTGGTTCCTGCAAGTTTGGCTTAACTGACTTTCACTGTATAAATCAAGATAGTCTACTAATCTCTAGTAAACTCTGTTCGTACAGTCTAATGCAAGACAAATTTCGCCAGCATAATTTTTAAGTGTGCTATAGTCATGGATATACTTATGGGATTCTTGCAAGGTTGCTTGGATCAGGGTTAAAAACAGGGTTAAAAAGCGTGATTAAGAAAGAAAGAGAGAGGATCCCTAGATATTATTTAAGAACTTTTCAGAGGTACTTTCTGTTCTCTCATCCTGCTTCTGACACTACCCGGAGAACAAAATGACCACAGAACAATAATTATAATCTGAGATGACGATTATTATATTAAGAACGAATCTTAGTATGGTCAAACACATTTCATGATATGCTAATCTATAGAGGGATAAATATTAATTGTCATCTGTAGCTACTCTGACGCTTTCTGAAAATGATTGAAGACCACATCTAATTCAATAAAGTTTGACTCGGATTTAGTACTATTATTTAGTAGCTATTATGACATACCGTCTATGTCATGTTTACACAAAGTTGCGAGTACGCAATTTTTCACAGAAGGTTCTCAAGGGAAGAAACGACACCATAACATGCTTTCAACTGTACAATAGAATTGTAATTTATAATCGGATGTAATAGATCCGATTCTGCCACCCCCCCCCCCCCCAACTGCCCCGCTCCTTATCTTTCCTCAACTAAAGCAACAATGTAACAGCTTGAAAGGATAACACAACCGTAGCTACACTCACTGTATGAATGACGTCATATTAATGTGTATTACCTATCATCGCTGATCTCATAAGTGTGTGTGTTGTGTGTGTGTGTGTGTGTGTGTGTGTGCGTGTGTCCTCTCTCCCTCTCTGTCTTTCTCTCTCCCACTCTTTCTAACTCACTCCCTCTCACTGACTATCTCAATTTCTCTCACCTTCCTTTCTCACTAATGGTGTAATTGACCTATATTGCGCTCTCTTCCGCATGGAATCTTATTCCGGATGTAGTTCTCGTAAACTCGCCCTACATTCCGCAGTCACAGATTGTGCGGTATGAGGCTCAGTGTCACTGACCCAAGATGACGCCAGAAACAGGGACGTCGCTTTAATGGAGCCACATGTGTTGAGACACGCACTGCAAGGCATTGAGAGATGAGAAAACATTTAAAGCATCTGAAGGCCTATGTAATAAACCGGTGCTCTGTAGGTCTGCAGGTTATGATCCTTTGAGTTTAATGATTGTTGCACAGAATGGAGGAAATGAATAATAACAAGTGTAAACAAAGGTCTTAGATGCTTGACGACGACTACTGCAACAGCTTAGTATCGATGCCAACTTCGTTTTGACGAAACTGAAGTCTAATTTTAAAAAAAGGAATAATCACTTATTCCTTCTTTCGTAAAACGAAAGTAAAGAAAAACAATTGGGAGCCAGACGTAGTTTTGTACAATATGCCCTCTACTAATCGCAATAGGTACTAATCGCATTAGGTTTGGCAAGTTCTGATGTGTCTATCCTACCATTCCTTCTCTAGTGCTCTTCTGTTGGGTCACACACACACACACACACACACACACACACACACACACACACACACACACACACACACACACACACACACACACACACACACACACACACACACACACGCATACACACGCACAAATGCTTTGATAAACTATACAATACAGCACGATATGATGACACTGGTGTCTTGCTCCAATATTTCATACCAGCGTCCCCAATTTTGGGTGTTTATTATATTTCCTCTATTCCCAAAATATAACTTGACTAGTAGATTTTATTGGAAATTTACCAACCGTCACCGTCGTTCTGATATCAGTGGCGGTCAAAGCAAAGAATAGGTTCGCGATTCAGTTTTTTAAAGTCACCTCAACAATATGGCGTCTCTCGCCAGACTTCCACCACTGCACGGAGACTAACGAGATTATGATCAGACATGTACAAGCTAATGACCTATTTTCTGAATGGATGTGACCAGGAGTATCATCTTTCCTTTTGACAATCAATTTTCATGCTCTCCTTGAAGCGTGACGTCATAGTCTTTGATAGATCTAATTATATCGAGGGGTCTAGATCTAGATATACTCCAGTCAAACCAACTAGAGATCAGTGAGATAGAATTAGAACAGGCTAATAACTATAGCTATTAACTCCCTCTTAGATCGCATACTCCAAATTTTAATGGTGCTAAGACATTATCTGGATGTCCATGGAAGAGAATAGAAATGAAACTGTTTAGATCTTCTGTATTATGTCTCATGAACAGCTTTCGAAGAATTTGGCACTGATTGATGTTAGAATGAGTATGTTTTTGACCATGCCAAAGGCTTCAAAGACAATATTCACCTGCGTATCTGCCTCGAAATAGCGTTTGGAATTGAGGTTAAGAGTAGAAGAAACGCCTTTTCCGCATGCTCACCGGGGAGCACAAGGATTAATGGTACCATTTGAAAATAACATGGTGAAAACACAGTATCTCTATTGTGAACACCATCCGGAGTTATTGCCTATCTTTTCTTCATTTTGCAGTTTGACGGTTGAGATCTAGACTCACTGAGATGGGTGTGACCATGATGATGAGCTTTAGTGAAAAAATGTCTTCTTTCAGGTGAATTATGTGCATGATTTTGACAGTGTGTTTGATTGAGCAGGGGTGAGGAAGGGGAAGGGGGGGGGGGGGGGGGGGACGGGCAGTTGCATAAATTAAATACACAAGAATAGCATACGCCTTTAACAATAATAAACTTCCTCTCTTTATATATCACGGTCTAATATCAAACTGTTGCCTACAATTAATTACTGTCGACGTCACCCATCTGCACTGTTCGCATGACCGCAACATGAATGAAAAACCTATAAGAGCAAGAAACAAACAGCGCCGCTTAATCGAACTTTGCACTTAACTGCAACTATTTCTAAGGTCCCAGGAAGTTGCCATTAGAAGAGTCAGCTGTAGCTCTCGCTTGATACAAGACGTAACTATATTAAGATCATACTACACTGAGAGTGTGTCACACTTTGTCATTTTGTTATAGAATCTACATCGATTATATTTACACAGAGGACAACCAGCGATATGGACAATGCAGAGGTAATTGTAATGAAGCTTCCAAGAACTTTCCAGGAAAAATATATTTGAGCAAATTGATTTCATTTCCTTCAAAATGTGAAGAAATATATTACTCTACAGTCAGCAGATTCTCTCTCAGACGTGAATGAATGATCCTCCGAATGAGTAAGACGTGATCGATTTCTCGTAAATAGTACGAGGTGAGATTCAAAAGTCCTCGAACTGTGCCTTTTTAAAGTTCGGAAACCTACTCTTAGTGTTACATTCCTACGTCACCCTAATTCAAAATAATTCAATCTGGACTCAGCACAATAACCCCAGCGACGGTGCCATGGGCAAGCTTGGAATCCTCTTGGTGGAAGTCTTTATATGTCAGCCTGTGAAACATCATCTGCAAATAAGCCTATATCTCTTTTGAATTATCAAATCTCCTTTCCCTCAGATGAATTTTCATCACTGGGAAATGAACAAGTCACACGAAGCAAAGTTCTGCAAATACCGAGGATAGGAGGATAATGGCATGTTGCATGAGACCAAAAACTGCTGAACTCTAAAGGCCGAGTGCGCTGGCGCAATGTCATGGTGCAACAGCCAGTCTTTGTTGGTCGCTTGCGACTAATAGATTTACACACAAGCCTCAGAATCTCACAGTAAAAGTAACCATTGACTGTCTGTTCTGCAGACAGAGACATGCCATTTCTTCCTCTTCCCAAGAATGAAGATAATGAAAGGGATATAGACTCGGTACAGACAATGCTTGACAGCCTGACACGCAGACTCTCAGGGATGCTTATAACCATGGTAGAGACGCTTTGATTACAATGTTGGCTCCAAAGTGGACTCCTTCGAAAGATAGTGCAGGAATTAATACATAGAGTAAATCTATGAGCTTTTATGAGCGTTGTCAGGAAACTTTTGGATCGCACCTCATGTATAACATGGCCTAGAATTTCTCAGAATGAGGATGATGAATGGTTTCACAGAATGACTCAGTGCTAGGTAAAAACGTATAAAGAATAAGCCTATACTATTTCGCAAGACGACAAAGTGTTAGTTAAGTTCATCGATCAGATCTGCTAGTTCACTGGTCATCAGTGTCTTACAGCCATTCAAAAGGAGGCTTAAGTCGCTGTTTAGCAAACTAAAGTTAACAGCATGAGAAGTACTTACTACTTCAATTTTAGAGAGTACAGCGACTACTTTTTAAATGTCTATATACAGCAAGAACACTATTTGCGAAGTTTAAGAGATTGAAATAGAACAAAGTTTATATTGGATATAGTCAGTTCTAGCAGGAACAAATAAATAGCATGGGAAAATAAAAACCCTAACATACGACAATGTGCGTAGTTTACACAAGACAGTAACAAAGAATAGAGATAATTATGCACTTTTAACATTTAGGCACAGCCATATTCGTCAGCCCTCATGAAAATCCAGGCACTCTAGTTCATTTGGTATAAGTAATCCAAGTAATCCTTTTTTTTACCTAAACCTCTGCCCCCTTTTTTCCCCCAGTCCAATTATAAACGCTTTTTTTTATTTTGAAGTAGACATGGTACATCCGTTCCCACGTCTAAGAAATTAAGTGTGAAAAACTCGATCCATCCCCTCCCCATCCCTCGCCACTTATAGTCTCTGAACGAGATCCACACCCCTGATTAGTCCATAACATTTCTACCAGTCCTTCATTTCTGAAACCTACATATACATTGTGCAGTGTCAGTAACTGAGAGCTTGCGCATTAACGATATGATCTCTCATAGTCAGAATGACTTTAGCGCATCGGTGCTGAATATATCCTTAGCAGTATTCAATAAAATATGTAGAGTTAATGCAATTCCTGCGATGGTGAGAGATCCCATCGTTAATGCGCACGTTCTCAAATGCCTTTGGTATATTGTGCCAACTTTTCATACTCATAGACTGGCGAAAGCTATGGGAGTAATCGTAATGCTACAACTACAGAATGCCTGGGTTTTCATCATGGCCGATAATTCAACACATTCCAACCATAATGGCGGCTGTACCGGTAAAGAGGGTACTCACAGCACGAAGTGATTATGCGAGATAAGAACAGACTGGTTTAGTTTAACAAAACTGCAGAAGAATATAACAAAACACTTCAAACAAAGACCTTCTGAGAAACGCTTTCAGTGTCGAAATTACAGAAGTGTTTTACCAAGCAGTGCCTGTGGTGCGGCATGCCCATCGAGTGCGGGGCATCTGGCGTGCAAATCCGAATTTTACACATGATGAAGCAAGACTGAATTGCACCGATGGTTACGTAATCGTATCAGATCACTAATAAAAACTGAGACATTGAACCAGTTTTCCACTTGAATGTGTTAGCGGCATGCAAACCCGGATTGTCCAGTTGAAGATAATTTAAGCAGACGAGAAATATCTCTAGTCACGTGGATGTAGCTGACTCTTGATAACACTGAGCCATAGAATTTATCAGAGATGTAGAGGAGAATTAGATGGTTGTACTGGACATGGCAAGTCTCAGAGTTTCCCCAAGGCTTGCGTAGGTAAAGGTTTGGGCAAGGTTTAAGGCAGGCTAAGAGTAGGGTGTGGATTAAGAAATGAATACATATTTAAAGTTTTTTTAAATACTGAAAAATAAAATATTTAACAAATAAAACATCATTGACGAATTCCTCGAAAATGTCTAAATACTCCCAGTATGATATTTTTCCTAAAACCCTGCCTCTAACCCTAATCCCAACCTACACGCAGCACACCTTAAGAATATCCCAAGGTTACAAAGCAAGTCGAAACTCTGAAGCATAATTTTTCCCAGAAGGTCTTTGTCCGGAGCCAAAGAGTGTATACTCAAAAGATGTTCAGCTTAGAGAGTTTCAAAACCCTATCACGTCAATACAAAGAGAAAATTCAAATTTTGCCCTCACATGTCAACGAAACAATTAAGTAATCACAGGGGAGTGTAAGCATGTGCAAAGTTAAACACTGCAGGGGCATAAAACCATTCGCCATGGCAATGGCAATGCAGTCAAACAATATGTCAACAAATTTTAAAAACCAACAAAATTTCACGAACTGAAGTAAGCTACTGTCCATCCACTGCTTTGTAGACCAGGAGCAATAAATATAATTAAATTTGAAAACTTGGAGGAGAGGATGGGAGAGCCATGTTCATGTGAACTACATTATTTGTTAATGATTGCCAGATCTAAACCTGTGGGCTTGTCGTGGATGCGTCACTCATTAAATGTAGACAAGATTCCTTTCAGCTTACTTAGCAAGCTATTTGCAAGTTATGCAGGAAGGAAAACCTTCTGTTAGATTAAGGCTTGATTTCATCGAAGAGGCTTCTAGACATTACTGCTACCAATCGCATTTCCCCCTTCCCACCTTCCTCCAAACTAGGCCCTTGCAAACCTCGACACATGGTCATAAACAAGCCTAAAAAACCTATGTCATCATCATCATTCCAGTGCAGTCTGTGTAATTTTCTTCTTTCATTTTAGCACTCTTTCTTCATTTGCCTATTTTTTCTTGTGCTCTTTCTTTCCTTCTCTCAACTATTCCAAAACTATGGATTCATAACATGGGTTGTCCCGCAAGGGAAATAGCTAGCTTGTATTAGTTGTATGCCATAATCTTGGTGCCTGCCTATTCAGGTATCGCATTTACCGGGGTGTTAACCTGTTGTTGCTCATGTGAAATTCATGAATGTCCATAGTGTTCGTTAATATGAGAGCCATGTTTTGCCTATGGGCAAGTCTTCCATACATGGGTTCCATACAACGTGGAGCAAATCTTTGGCACATTGGTTTACAAAACAGTGGACAGACTAGCACCGCGGGTCAGCACAAAACTGCATTATCAAGAAAATTATTCTTAACGAGGATCATTGAGATTATCTGAAATGAAGTAGATAACTCTCTTATTCACTCGGCGAAATAATTCGAGATAATGTTGTTCCAGGTTAACCTGACACGAGTTCATAGGGAGTGTAGGATGGAAGAGGGGAATGTGATAATCGCATGCTTCTTGACTGTAGCTTGGTAAAAATATCGAAGGTTAGACTAATTTCATTTCCCGATTCTGGACGAGGCTGTATGGTCATACATACACCTGACATTAAGCACAGTATTTCACTATTAGTGTCGTTGTTGATTAAGTGCAACATTTATAAAGCCAAGCTGGAAATTCACGAAGCGTCTTGGACTTCCTCTTCTGGTAGCTTGATAATGGGAATATCATGGAGAGCAACAGATTGCATCTGGCTTTGAATGAAGCTGACGTCGACAGATCTGGCGCCAGGCTTGACCCATTCTGCCATGCGTCCTAGAAATGCCACCTCCTCGTCCACTTCGTCTTCCTCCTCTTCTATACTGTCTTGAGGAGATATTCGCCGCGCGGAACTCGCGCTACTATCACTACCCAAGCTGGCACTGCGCATGCTCGGCGCTAGTCGATCCCGTCGAGTCACTCGGTCCTCGCTGAAAAGCGCAGGTTCAGTATGTTTCCTCTGCAATCGGTGTCTGCTCATGCGCGGTGACCTTCTTATTCCTAACCGTCCACCTCCATTTCCGGCCGAGTCTCTTGCTGATTTCGTCGGCAATTCTTGCCGAACAAACTCATTAAAGATAGAGTTCGTTTTTTCATCAATACTGTAATCTCTGACTAGATATTGAGTCCTATGTCCGCGTGGGTGGGATTTGAAAAAGCGAGCGAAAACGGAAATCTTGTTGGGAATGGAGCTGTCCTCAAAACTGTCTCCGGAATGTAAGTCAGACCGACAATCCACCTCGGGTTCATTTATACTCTCGTAGACCTGTACGGTTTGTCTCTCCCGCGAGTACTCGCGTCGCTTTTTTGATGCTGTCTTCGCACTACGTCGGTCAAAATGCGATGAAGTTGGCGAGGGCTTTCTGTAGCCGTCGTTCTTCTGGTTGAAGCCGTTGCCACTGTTGCGGCGATCCCGATGGTGGATTTCACTGCCTGATGCTACAGCTCCGTTGTGTCCACATGTGTGACAAATCGCGTCCCGTTCAACGCTTGCCCGACTGTCACGCCTAGCAGCGATGCCTTCTCCACATTCTACGCTGGCACGGTAATCCCATTTCATAGTCTCATGTTCACCGAATTCTTTAGAATTTTGCTGTTGAGTTTCCAGCGACTTGTAGCCACTGTCTGCTTTCATCTGCCTTAGTTTACTTGCCTGGCTCTCTGTAGTGCTGTCTGTGTTATCCGTTGTTGTTGAAGACTCAAACGATGTCGTTGTTACCTCGTACCTGGACGTATCGGAGACCTCTCCATCCGTCTCCACGCTGTCAAAACTATTCTCGACGCTAGTAGACTGGTTGCCTTTCTGCAGCCTGTTGTTTAGAACGTTCCGGTAGTTTTGACGGCGATTCTCATAGTTGGGATGCAGGAAGTTTGCGGCTTGGTTGGCTGGTTTTGAAGACGTGCTCTCAAACTGAATTCCACTGTCCCTGTGATCGCTGGGACATGGGTCGCTTTGAGCATTGGACTCAAATGACGTCGTATTTGGTGTCACATGCTCTCTGTCTGGTGAATCGTCGGGAGAGGTCATATCTTCCATTCTTATAGTATCACTACATTCCTCTTCCTCTTCTAAAGTTGCACGTAGTCGCCATAGAGCTCTGTATTTTCTGTTACCGTTAAGTGTCTCCGCGCTGTCCTCCGTATCCTCTGAATGTTCTTGTTCCTTCTTGTCTTCAGTCATAGTGACGTCGTCACTGTAACCCAGCGCACAGGCAAAATCTCCTGGATCTTCATTGAGCTGTTCAAGACTTCCTGTATCATTGTACCTTACCTTTGCACCCGTTGGCGACCCCAGCTCTGAAATGATATCATAGTCAGTGTTGTAGAACGGGCCTTTGGAGAATTCAGTGATCTCCAGAACGTCGTAATCTTCCAGAAAATCGTCGTAACTCTTCACCCTCCGGCTATCTCTATACGATGGAGGTCGTGGTGATTCTAGACTATGGGAGTAAGTCGTCTTACTATGATGTTTAAACTTTGGCGAAGACTTCAACGATGACGGTTCTATGTTGTAAGACCGTGTTCGATCCAGCCGGCTAAGCAGCTGCTGATGCTGATCCTCTGAGCTGTTGCCGCTGTGTGTGGCTCCATCCAGACTGAAGTTGTTGTAATGCTGGTGGACCTCTACTGAGACCTGGGTCCGCACTGGCTTGTAAGGTGGGGAAGGCGAGCTGCCTGTTATTGTTTCTTTGATTGGTCTAAACGGAGAAGGTGGTGAATCTTTCGTATCACTGGCTCGACGAGAGATTAGAGGAGACGTGCTTTGGGGGCTTTCTCGTATAGGTTTGAATGGCGGCGATGGAGATTTTTTGCTGCTACTGTCTTTGATATGCCCAGGAGTTGGGGACGGCGGGCCTATCATCCCTCTGCCTCGGCGGCACGTAGGAGAGGGAGATTCTCGCATTTCTCTGGACGATCTCGTGGCTTCGCGAGAAAGGGGCGTGTCTCGACTGTGTCTAGGGGAAGCTTCTCGTTCTACACTCGGCCTGCGTGGGTCACCGCGGGGACCCAACGACTGGTGTTGTTGATGCTGTTGCTGATGATGCTGGATTTGCTGTTGTTGTTGCTGCTGCTGCTGTTGCTGCTGCTGTTGCTGGGCCAGCTGGTGAAGTTCTTGTAACTGGCGCTGCTGGCTTTCGTGTCCTGTGGCCGAGCTCGAACTAAGATTCGTGAGTCGCTCGTCCAGCGAGGAGAATCTGACCTGCAGATTATCCAATAGGACACGTCCTGGAAGCGTAGACCCTGCGCCTCCCATTGAGAACTGGCGAGGCAAGGGACGCCCAATCTTGGAATGCTTCAGATGATGATAATCTCCCTCAATATACCTGCAAATAAATAATGAGTAAATAAGTAAGTAAATAAAACCAATATAATAATAGTCTTAGTTCGAACCCAACGAATGTGTTACTGTAGATACTATAAATTTACCATTATAATTTAAGTCACTGATGACTGCAGACTAGTATACACGTCCTCTGCTGCACACCGCCTTTAAACTTCCAGCATGCTATGATATCATATTTTTCGTATCTGGCTGAGTGCCAATAACATAACGAGATGCCCTGCACACTCATTAGACTAGTCCAACTTTTATAGCTTTATATCGTAGACTATTCTTGAAAACTGTATTGGCTTTAGCTTGATAGTTTCATATAATCTAAAAATTGAATTTTAGTTGTCATTCTAGCAACATGGTGTCGCTGAACAAACTATTTTACTATTAAAGAGGAATAATATAATATAATATAATATAATATAATATAATATAATATAATATAATATAATATACTATAATATAATATAATATAATATAATACGTTTATATCATGATGACATAGCAAAGAGCTTACTTAATGGTCCAATTTTTTAAAGTTAAATCACTAGGATACTTAAGGATTTCTTTCCAAAGTAACCAATCAGCTAATCAGTCGATGAAGCCGTGACTAATTAATCAGTCTCTCAGCCAGTCTGTTTGTGTGTGTGTGTGTGTGTGTGTGTGTGTGTGTGTGTGTGTGTGTGTGTGTGTGTGTGTGTGTGTGTGTGTGTGTGTGTGTGTGTGTTGTTATCTCAGAATGTTGCTGTGATGCCACTGTTGTTCTGGTCTACTGTAATTTTTTCCTCGATGTAACACGTCATATGATCTAATACGTTAGCATAACCTTTTAACAAAACTATTTCACCATATATTTTGGAAATGGGTTACGACAGCCTTCCTCCAGCCACTAACCATCAGCCCGTTTCATTTCTTCATCCCTTATAATCCTTCGCAACAAAATCAGTTGCCCTTATTAACGTATAACAACGTATATTTCTATTCAAGTCATGGGTGATACGATCTTATTCGTCAGCGTACGGAGCGTAGACGACATCAAAGGGATTTTCTCATAGCGACACTGGCTTATTTCCCTAGTTACTGGGAATCCAGCTTTTCCTTTTTTCCATTTTCCCAACTTTTATGTCTTTAGGTGAAGCAAAAAAGAAAAAAAAACTGAAAAAATGACGGTCTTGAAGCTAGAAAGGCGACAACAAAAGACAAAAGATCCTGTTTCCTCCACCTCCCTATCCCTACCCCTCTTTAGAGCCATACACTCTCCAGCCCACGTCTGTGGACTTTACTGACTGATCATCTCATCCGGGCACTTGTCTCCATACGGAAGGAACATGACAGCTCCGTCACCTGCGCCACGAGAAACAAGCAGAGGCGTAGACCAAGTGGGCAGATGGGGCTTAGCTGGAGGATCTGTGTCTCTCACAAAATATAGATCCCAGCTGCTTCCTATAACATTTTCGCCGTATAAGACGTGTCCGCCTCTGCCTCTCCCCGCTCACAACCCTGAGAGAGCCAAAGTCGACATCGGGTAACTGGTACAAACCAACTTGCACTCGGAAAAACCCATGAACGACTGTGACGTTGTATTTCGTTGGCTAATATCTTTAGTAAGAGGAAAACAAAAACGTGGTCTTCACTTAACTAACTGATTATTATATAGACATGATAGAAGATTTCGCAATGTTTCATAATGAAGTTTTTAATAGAGAAAATTGAAACTCGATGATTTATTTGTCTCACTTTAAAAAAGTCACAACTGCATTTTATTGTGGGAGTACAGTTTACTGACGAAATCTTTTGTGCTGCTCCATGTGCACCCCATCACAAACAATCCTTGGCTACGCCACCGCAAACCCAGAGGCTAGTTTTGTCCCAGTACTACTTACAGTTTCCTTCGTGTACTCGATAACTCTGAGACCTCCATGATTTGTTTGATTCACAGAGACGATCGTAATTATTCCGTTCATTGTCCCCCTTAGCTTACCAAGCTAGATGTAGGTCAGTCGATATCGTGACGTTTTCTTTTTTTTCATGACCGAGGTCAAAACTGGATCGTATGGGTTAATAGAGAAGATCAAGATAGATCGTCTCTAATGATTGGTGAACATTTTCCAAATTTAGCTAGTAATTTATTTTGAGGTTCATTTATTGCCAATATTTGCTCTGATTTATGAGAGAGGTTTAAAAAACTAGCGTGGATAGTCATGAATTGAGAGTCTGCGCATGAACGATGGGGTCTCTTACTATCTTCAGAATTAAATTAGTGCAGAGTTATTATAATTTTTACGATGATAAAAAATCCCATCGTCAATGCGCAAGTTCTCTAGTAGCATTTCAGCTGGTAAGACCAAGGGGAGGGGGGAAGTCGAGATTGTTGAAGTTCTTCACCTCTTTTTAATGAAGTTCAAGATTTCTTTCAATGCATTTCTCATTCAAGCCATCCTAAACTAAGAGCGTCTACTAAGTGAAGCTCTACTCATTCTATAGTTATGCCTAACTCCTGCTGGTACACAGTTGAATCTAGATATGCTAAACGCGCTTGAAAAGTATGCGCTTGCCACAATTCCACAGGGAAAATAAAGAATTTCTTTCTTCTCTTACATGAATGCATAAAAATATATGTGCAGCTTCGGAATGTGCGTTTAAATGCGTTATGCTTCTTCACAGCTTCTCTGTGTTTGATGCTTAGTATTCATCATTCCCCCATTGCACCCCTCTCCTCTCATCCTTGATCACTCGCTCGCTTAGTCTTTCACAATTGGCACAATTTGTTCGCTCGCTTGTTCGCCCATTCAATTGATTGCTCACTCACTCACTCACTCACTCACTCACTCACTCACTCACTCACTCACTCACTCACTCACTCACTCACTCACTCACTCAATCAATCAATCAATCAATCAATCAAACAATCAATTAATCAATCAATCAATCAATCAGTCACTCGCTCACTCACTCACTCACTCACTCACTCACTCACTCACTCCCTCCCTCCCTCTCTCCCTCCCTCCTCCCTTATCAACTCACGTACTCACACTAACACGCGCGAAGGCATATTGCATTCATTCACTTATTCACTAACTCACATATGTATGCACATACGTACACAAGCATGCACTCACTCTTTCCTGTTCTATCCTTCTGACAAGATCGCTGAGTAAATTTTTTAAATAGAACAAATAGCAAACATGAAAGGATTGATTCAGGGCAAGCTCTAAAACCCACCGCTCAAAGAACACGCAACGTCGACGGCGGCTATCCTCTCATAAATGACAAATAAAACACCATAGCAGAATGCACAGTTTATCTC
>JAWQUT010000039.1:2506742-2521860 GCA_033807755.1 Ellobium chinense | reverse complement strand
CCCTCATCCTGACGCTAATCCAGCCCCACCCTCCCCAACTAAACAGGGCCCACCCATCTGCTCCGCCTCGTTTCCTGTCTATCCTTTCATGCACACCAGGGTACGACACTTTTCATGCCGGAAGATAATCTAATCGTAATCATGTTCTTGTCTAGGGAGATGAAAATCGATGGCTGCCATTGTCTTCTCCGGAAAGAAAAATTTTAAGAACTTAAATGAACGTAAACTTCAAAATAAAGTATCCGTTTATAGATGCACCGTTATGAGATGCAGTGAGCTGGCACAGATTTTACCTCGCTCGGGTGAGTATCAAATGAACGTAGTTACGTCATCAACACGGTTTTTGAGCCGGGTAATATCGATATCGTTTTTAATGTCACTGTTCTGTCCACAAACCTTGAGAAGGTCAACTTCTAAGACAAGTCTAGAAAAGAAAAATGTTGAGGGTTTTTTTTTTTATGTTTAATCAAATGCATTATAATGGGTTACAAAAACCCTAGGATCTCAAGATCGCAAATCTCAAGTATCTAGGTTCACTATAGCCTTTTAACTGTAGCTCAGTAGGCCTCATACCCCGAGAATGAGATAGGTGGTGATGATTGTAAATTGGCCAACAAAACCATTCAATAGCCCTTCCAAGGGTTTTCAGATTTGTTAGCCAGTGGTGGCCTTACAAAGAACATGGACTTTTTTCCTTTCGTTTTACAATGTTTAGGAGTTCAGACAGGGCGCTCCAGGTGGTCCCAATATGAAGATTGAATATATATTTATAGATACAATAAACGATCGTTCTGCAATCCCGGTCGTCTGCCTGATAAATGTCCTATCAAGATAAGTGCTAGAGCAGATTCCAAGGTTTATAAACAGTACAGACTTTTTGCCCTTTCATGTGACAGAATAGGCTCTCAATCTAAATCCGTCTGTCTTGAATTACTGATTCGAAATCCAGCCTAGCACCAGCCAGGTATTTCTGAGAAACAAAAGTATCATACCATCTGATTGATATGTTTTGTGACGTCACTGGGCAAAAAAAAAAATTATATTCATGCCTTGCATTTTTACCATGTAAAAAAAGCAAGAAAGAAGGGTAGAGATGGGGTGACATTGGCTTGGAATGAGAACATTCCATTTCTTGAATGAGTAGGCTACATTTTCTTTTCCATGTTCAGTTTCTTTATAAAGTCTTTCCACTTCTCTCTCTCTCTCTCTCTCTCTCTCTCTCTCTCTCTCTCTCTCTCTCTCTCTCTCTCTCTCTCTCTCTCTCTCTCTCTCTCTCGCCGAGCACACCCAATCCCATTTTTTCTCCTATATGCTGGCGTGTTCACTGGAAAACATTATTGCAACAAGAAACTCAGACGGGGTTTTTTCTTCATATGTCAGTGCTTTTCTCTCGTAAAAAGTGCTAAATGTCAACACGAGAAATGACGTCAAAAGCACAAACTAAATTAGCAGAGGAAACATAGAAATGTCAAGGCGACAATTTAAAATAACAAAATGAAATAGATGAAGCATGATTCAGACAACCACTTCAGTTTTGTAGCGAAAAAAAAAACATAAAAGAGAAATTATGTTTTCATCATTGTGTTTTCGAACTGTCACTTCGAGCTCGAGTACGCATGCACACACGGTGTCTTTTTTACTAAATATCTCTTCCACAAGCTATCTCGTGGGAAATACGGTCGCAAAAGCCATTATCTCTCTACTGCTAATGACATAAATTCGTAACCTGGCACTTTCTAGCTCAAAATGGAAATACAAAGTAGAGGGACACTTTCAGCAATGTTATCGACTATTTTAATGTTTCGTTTTTTCTTTCTTTAAATGTCACGATAACATTAATACTTTTTCGACATAGATTTGAAGCGTTTATTCAAGCAGTATGCTTATGGTTGCAGGAGCCTAATTGTCAAAAAAAAAATTGGACTGTGAGAGTCGATAGTAGCAGAGTATATAATCTGTCCGTGTAGAAATAATCACATAACATGAAACCACACCGCAAAGGTGGTGAAACTCAGTCTTGAATTTGTAAAAGAATTATTGTTGCAGGCAGTGTTTCCCAATGACTTTAGAGGATTTCATTTGTGCGAGCCTGTGGTCTGCAAGAGAAGGCCAAATTTTTAACCCCTTTTCATGTAATTTAAAACTCTAAAAAAGCTAAATGAAGGACCCCCATCATAAACAGTAAATAAGCTGAGCACAGTGATGGCACCAGACTTGCAGACTAGTCTTGGCCATCTCAGAATGTTCCTGTGGTTCGAGGAGAAATTTTTATTAAATGGCTCAAAGAGGCTTTTACAATTTGGCTCCTGCAAACTGAAAGCTGTGCTGTACGATCATCATCATCAAGATGCAAACCCCGCTTACAAATGGTTGTGGAAACTGCATCCATACGGATGGTCTTGCGTTGATGTTTCAAATACTAGACAATCTTATATCAGATTTCTTCCTTGTATCGTTCGGAGAGGCAATCAGCTAGCGATCTTCAAAGTCTTTTTGAAGTATTATTTTNAATAATTGTTGCAGGCAGTGTTTCCCAATGGCTTCAGCGGATTTCATTTGTGCGGGCCTGTGATCTGCAAAAGAAGGCCAAATTTTTAACCCCTTTTCATGTAATTTAAAACTCTGAAAAATCTAAATGAAGGACCCCCACCATAAACAGTATATAATTTGAGCACAGTGATGGCACCAGACCTGCAGACTAGTCTTGGCCATCTCGGAATGCTCCTATGGTTCGAGGAGAAATCTTTATTCATTGGCTCAAAGAGGCTTTTACAATTTGGCTCCTGCAAACTCAAAGCTGCGCTGTACGATCATTATCATCAAAAAGCAAACCCCGCTTACAAATGGTTGTGGAAACTGCCTCCATACGGATGGTCTTGCGTTGATGTTTCAAATACTAGACAATCTTATATCAGATTTCTTCCTTGTATCGTTCGGAGAGGCAATCAGCTAGCGATCTTCAAAGTCCTTTTGAAGTATTATTTTTGAAATGTGGAAAAATATCGCTTGGGTGTGGTGCGTGCCATTGAATTCGAATTAATGAAGTTATCTTAAACCGCTCTCTATCACTTATTTCTGTGAAACTAGTTCCTTTGGAGAGATCCCAAAGTAACACTGTGTCTTAAACCGTTTTCTATGACCAATTGCCGTGAAATTATTTCTTTTTTAAGAGATTCCCAAAGTAACACTGTGTCTCAGACCGTTCTCTATCACCAATTTCTGTGAAACTGTTGCCTTTGGAGAGACCCCCAATGTAACACTGTGTCTCGGGCCGTTCTCTATCACCAATTTCTGTGAAACTGTTGCCTTTAGAGAGACCCCCAAAATAACACTGTGTCTCGGACCGTTCTCTATAACCAATTTCTGTGAAACTGTTGCCTTTAGAGAGACCCCCAATGTAACACTGTGTCTCGGACCGTTCTTTATAACCAATTTCTGTGAAACTGTTGCCTTTGGAGAGACCCCCAATGTAACACTGTGTCTCGGACCGTTCTCTATCACCAATTTCTGTGAAACTGTTGCCTTTGGAGAGACCCCCAAAGTAACACTGTGTCTCGGACTGTTCTCTATCACCAATTTCTGTGAAACTGTTGCCTTTAGAGAGACCCCCAAAGTAACACTGTGTCTCGGACCGTTCTCTATCACCAATTTCTGTGAAACTGTTGCTTTGGAGAGACCCCCAATGTAAGACTGTGTCTCGGACCGTTCTCTATAACCAATTTCTGTGAAACTATTGCCTTTGGAGAGACCCCCAAAATAACACTGCGTCTCAGACCGTTATCACCAATTTCTGTGGAACTATTTCCTTTGGGACGATCCCCAAATGACACCGTTCCAAAACAGTCCGATACTACTGCGATGTCAAAACACCAACGGAACTCGCGAGGAAGCTTTGGAAGACATCTCCACTCGTCAGGTGGTATAGATATGATGGAGGATTGAAAAGACCAAAGGCCTGATGCGTATTTAATAATGTCATAGTTCAAAAACACTTTAACATGACTGTATGTTTTTCACCCCGGTCTTGTTCATATGCTTTAGAAGTTATCTTCTCTTCACAGCCCCAGAATCCGCCTTCTGGCAATGATTGGGTTATCATTTTACCTTAATCTACGTCTCTTCCTCCCCCTTTTCTCATTATCTTTTATAAGCCTATATCAGTACCCTCGCTCGTCTTGAAACTCTTCATTTGAAATTCTATATGTATGGATTCCATTTATATCATATTGGACAAGACGACACCTGTTAATTCCCAACTGCCATACTAGACCTGATCTTCGCAGTGCATTAATCGATCAGTCCTGTTCGTTGTAAGCGTTTTGTTTTTTTTTTTGATAACTTACACGCCTTAAAGGAAGATTACAGTCACAGGGCAATGGCGATAAAAAAAATAGTATGCCACTGTGCACGAAATGAGTCGCTGAAATGTGCGTGTTATTGAGGTAAACCTTATAATAAAGCACGTTTATGATATTTATACTTAATAACCAGATATGCTTATTATTGAAATACCTAGCATCAAAGTTCCGCAGTAACAGCACAGTGTGGCCGAACGGCTACGCCGTTGGACTCAAGATCTAAAGATCGTAGGTTCGATTCCCAACCATAATCATCTTCTAAGTGCTTTGGGAAAGTATTTCATTCACATTTTCACCTGTAAACCTGGGTAAAGTAAAGGGCTATAGGCAGCGGGAGATATTGTCAGAATGCTAGTGATCAGCGCCTGTAAATGGCTACGGCACTGTATGCTCTCCAGGGAGTGGAGAATGTCTTAAAGTGAATAGGTCTATTTGGGTAATAATATTGTGAGGTTGCGTGAGCGGGCATCAGTCTGGATACGAAACTTTAAACCATATTATTATCATTATTACTAATATTATTATTAATAGATCCTACTTTCCAAGAACGTGAAGAGTCGATCACTGCAGTTTGCTTAATAAGATTATTTTACGTTTTGTATGCATAGAGAAGCTTGTGTTTGCCGCCCAATCAGCCAGCGATTGCACTGGCTTTACCTCGTATTAACTAATGCATTTTATCTCTCGGAAGCGAAATTTGATGACTCAGTCACCCTACTGTACTATTTACATTTATATTTTGCATAAACCAGAAGTGATCTTTGTTGGAGTCTCCTAATATAGGAATGGTCCATGCCCCCTTGTCCTGAAGGGGAATGGATCGTCCCAACGCCTCATCCTCCTTCTCCCTGTCCCCCCCTCCCCCTTCTAAAAAAAAAAAAACAAGACCAAAAACCACCCAACAAGATATAGGCTACCCTCTTCTTCACAGAGGGTTCACCCAAGCTCTGGCTCTAGGCCTTTCAACCCAAAAGTTTTGTTTCTTAGCCTTATATCCCAAACAGTCAGACGTGTTCTTTGTTTTACGCAGTGGTTATGCCAGAGTTTTCGAGTCTATAACCAAAGCATAGAATTAACTGATTTATATCCTGTCATAAGTGTCTGTGGTGTACCATTTTCTGTACTTTTATGTACAACTGGTTATAAATAAACTTTCCTGTTTCCTGTTTCCTGTTTCCTGTTCCATCTTCATGCAGAGCTTTAAGTAGGGCAAACTTTACCTAAGCTTGTCAGTGAAAACAGAGCTTCGCAAGAGTCAATGTGTGCAAGAAGGTCATCAGCGATATCGATCTATGCTTCCTTCACATTAAATGCGCTGCAATTCCTCAGCTCTCCCAGGCGCCTAGGTAGATCAAGGAATAAATAATGCAGCACTGGCCGAGTGCATAGAAAAATCCTCTCATTACGATTAGATCTATCTCCTCTGTGTGCTCTAAGTTCCAAAGAGATTGCAAAGGGCAAGTTACCTCCATATCCAATTCAGGCTGATAACCCTGACGCTATAGATAGTTGTTGATTAAGATTGCTTCTTGCCTTGTATGTCTCAAAGTTTCCGTGAGTGTATAGGGCTGTTTAACTCCTTTATGTATTCGGTCTTCCCATGATATCCTTTTAACTCTAGGCTCTTAAACTGAGTGGATTCCTAAGTGATTTGCTAAGGACTTATGTGATTTTTTTCTTAACTTATATAGAACGTTGCTATTAAATTCTGCCTTGCAAACTCTTCTCCGATAGTAGTGAAACTGAAAGCCCAAATCAAAACGGCAGTCTTTTAAGATCATGGGTATGAAAGTAGTAGTTTAGATATGTATGTGAACATATATAGAAATGTTTATCAGTTACTGGACTCTAAAAGTCGATCTTGGACTTTCGAACTCTAGAGAATACGGAGGATACTGGTATAAAACAGCAATGGATAAAAGAGAGTACATCTTGAAACACACCAACACCAGACAGCACACAGACTAATAACCAGACACCAACATATGGCAATACCAGACAACACATAGTGAAGGATAGAAAACACTAGAAAGTGGAAATAATATATGCAACCCTGGTTACGCCTTTCATAGCGATCTGACTACCAAAGATAGTCCATGGTATAGTATCTGACTATCAAAAACAACAGTATAATACAATAGCTGGCCTCCAAAGGTAGTCTATGATACAAAAACCTGATCACCAAAGACTGTCTATGATACAGTATCTGGCTACGAAAGACAGGTTATTATACAGTTCATGGCTACCAAAGACAGTCTATGATAAAGAACCTGGCTGCCAAAGACAGTCTGTGGTACAATAATCTGGCTATCAAAGACAGTCTATAATACAGACCTGGCTGCCAAAGACAGTCTATGATACAATACCTGGCTGCCATAGACAGTCTATGATAAAGAACCTGGCTGCCAAAGACAGTTTGTGGTACAATAATCTGACTATCAAAGACAGTGTGTGATACAGTACCCGGCTACCAAAGACAGTCTGAGATACGATTCAAGGTCACCAAAGACAGTCTATCATACAGTACCTGGTTACAAAAGACGATCTATGATGTCATACTGGGCAGCCACAGACCGTCTAGGATATAGTACCTGTGGCCGTATGCATAATCCCTACTTATAGTTAACTCACTGCGGTAACCACAGGAAACCCCGCAAACATTAGAAATGTGACAGCAGTTAACGCAAGACGTTAATTAACGCAAGGATTATGTATATGGCCACTGGCTACCAAAGACAGTATATAGTACCTGATTACCAAAGACAGTCTATGATACAGTACTTGGCTCTAGAGACAGTCTATGGTAGAGTATCTCCTTAATCATTTACCATACATACAGTGAAAATGAAAAGGGGCAATGTATATAACGCCGTTCTGGGGATCTTGCAACGTTTGAGGCGGGTGTCTCGCTTTGATGAAGACTGTATTGGAGCCCCTTAAGACAGGCATTACTGTTTTCTTCTTTTACCTTTAACTTTCAAAGAAAAGTTCATCTTCTCATTCTTTTTTATAGAGGCCAGTGTTAATGGTGTTTTAGCTCTTCGTTTAAACTAGTAATCACCATACATGTAGTGATTTGTATCTTAAGAAAGAACTGAAATTCTTAAAAATTTACACATGCCACAGCTTTAAGCTTGGACTAAATTTCAGAAATTCTAAAATTATGCCAAGCGCAATTTGTGGGAAGTTTATAGAAAACAATAAGGCACATATAATATTGTATCGTCTTTTATAACGTGTCTATAATGGATATATAACAATGTATCTCTATTTGAATATAATAATATCCCCAGGCAGACTGTGTTTCTGGATGAAGATGAAGGAACGTGAAGGTAACTCAAAGGTTAAATAAAATACTGAAGCAAAATACCAGATCTTTCTACATAAAGCTGGAAAAGGGAAAACTGAAGTTAAAAGAGAGCAAATCCTGACAGAGAGGTCAAGAAGGAAAAATTAGAAAAAAAAAATAGAGAGACTATACTCATTTCCATCTGCGATATACATTGCCACTGGGGAAGGAGTTTACGTCTAGACGTCCGCCATTTTGAAACGTCGGTTTGTAATTTTGTATTATCCTTACGTTCTTTCAATATTGTTTTCCATTTCACAGGATATGTGTATTAAACTGGACGGGATTGGAAGGGTGGAAAGGGTGGTGGTGTGGGAGGGGTGGGGAAGAGATTATAGTTCCAGACTCATTCTGATGCATTATTAATATTAACATTATCACTATAACTTTTCAAAACAAATGCGTAGCTTCTAAATCTGGTAAATGCAAGTGGTGGATTGGAAAGATGGGGATTTGGAGGGGGGGGGGNGGGGGGGGGGAGAGGGGTTAACAGTAGTTCAGGTCAGATAAATGAAGTGAAGGAACTGATTGATACAGAATGGAAATTTACGCCACACTAGCAAGATGACTATGCAAGATGACCAGCAAGCTGATCAGTAAAAAGACTGTGATCATTGCTATTTATTTATTGAGCTTTAGCTTTAAGACTACAGGTCGATTATTCTTTCTTATTTTTTTCTTTTAAAGGCAAACTTTGCTAGTGTCTGGACTACTAGAAAAGATCTCTTATGGCTTGACATGAGTAATGGGCCCTTCCGGCATCATTGAAATCTATACAGTCTATGAGTTCGTGAACGACTATAAAGGGATCGTTTTCACGTGGTGCTCTCCCATCGAGGGGCAGTGCTCCTATATCAGACTTTATGAAGGAACCAATCAAGCTTGAAATGGAGACCGAAAAAAACAACAGCCACCAAAACTGTTAAAAAATGACCAAAAAGAAGCCAACCTTTTAAAAAGCAAGAAAGGACATGAAAATAGAATAGCCCTCTCAGTCGTCAAATGTCCACTCAAAATTCTCTTGCCCCAGATTTTGAATGAAAAGTACATAATGCATGCCTTCACTTAAAAATTTTTTGAAAATGTATTTTTAAAAAAATCAACTCTTAGTATACAGCCAAAAATTAGCCAAGGAGTCAAGAAGCGTAAAAGAAAAAAAAACCGCCAAGGAACCTGAAAAGTAGCCAAATTTGGCGTCTTAGGAGCCACTCTGGCAATTTTGCCCAGACAGCTTATGTCTCTATGGTCCATTTAAAAGGGCTGAGTGAGGTGGGACCAAGTGACGAAGGCTACTGGGAACGGCTTCGTCTCGCCTTGTGCTCAAGGGATGTTAAGTCTAGCCACAGACCTGATGGGACCTAATTGTATTGGAGCTTATCTTGTTATTAGATTTAGAGATACAATAATGTCCTTGGCCCTTAGAGAATTTGTATTGTTTTCGTCCTGATCTCTTACAGACCATGAGGACAGTGGTAAGGATGTGAATAATGGCGTTTGTTGGTGTAAAATTAACATTCTATATTATAAATTAAAATCAGATGTTGATATCTTACGATAGGGTCATAACGTCAGAGAGTAAGATATGCTCTACCCATCTCTGCTGTTAAACTCTTTAAAAGTTGATGCGTATATGTACCTCACCAGTGATAATTACTGATTAAAGAAAAAAAAACGTGCTTTGGTATGAAAATGAAACAGTCCAAGGCAACGAGAAATTTAGAAAAACATGCATAAGCATTATGCACGAGATTGTTGTTGTTTTTTTTTCCCCCAGTTGTCAAGATTTATTTATAAAAAACGTTACATGATTTTTGTTTGTTCCTTGTGAGATTTCACCACCTGTATAATTATTGTCAACATTATCTATTTGTCCGTTCACAGTATACTCCTCATCCATCATCATCCTATGATCTGCTATGGCTGTGTTCTATGTGATAAAAAAATGTATCTCATACTTAGTAGACCAATAAAGTTGCTTAAAAAAAAAACTCTTTAAAAATTGAAAGGTCTACTTAAGTGAGATGCTCACAGAAAACGACACACTTGTCTGTCCGCATTCGCTTTAACCGACCACGATTCTCGGAGAGGGGAATATTCTAAATGATTTCAGCAACTTACATATATCTGCAAGATTATCGGTAGTGAGTATCGAAATTGTCCGTCATGATATTTTCGGTCCACGCCAGTGACGCGATGGCTGTCGTACTTCAGACAGGCAGAGTGTAGCGCGATTATGCTGCCATACTGGGTCAAAGGCCAGAGGTCTACTGCGCAGATTCCAGTGAGCAGCGACCAACAATCCAATCAATGAAAACGCAAATAGTGATGACGTTATTTTGGTCTGTATCTTATGGACTCGGTATTATGTTCTTTACATCGATATCCTCAGATTGGTTTTCTTTTCAAATTAATTTACGGAATCCAGTACTGTGGATGAATCATAGACGGTGCAATTTCAAATTCGGAACGATCAGCTCTCAAACTTTATCCATGTATTAAGCATTAAGCGATATCCTGAAAGGCATAAATCAACTTGTTTACATTTTGAGCATTTCAAATTTCTTTACCCCATGTCAATGAATTACAACGACTGGTCCATACTGGTTCGCCTAAGGGTATGTCTGTGTTTTGTAATAATTTGTTCTTTCGATCCGAGTGCACTAAGGGGAAGAGGAGACGGAATAATCGAACATTTGAGGCAAACTAGAATATAACGGGGAAAAAAATGACGTATGTAAGTTACCATACAAGAATATTAAAGTTATTAGGAATATAATATTATTCTAAATCTATAAACATGAGAATGGCTTTTCTGAGAATATATTATAAAGTTGAATCTTCTTCTCATATTTCTCTATATTTTCATTGTAAACTAGCCTAACCTGTTGCCTACTGCTCATAAGAAGTGCCCTACAGTTGTTATCGAAAGCAGGAGCAAAGCAGAAATCTAATTTCAACATTGACTAAAAGTTGATGGATAGAACAGATATCAATACCACAACATCAACAAAAGGTTAAAGAGAGAGAGACAGAGAACAATTGAATTTTCTTTCGTTTCTTTTTTTTCATGCCTGGCCAGACCTTTGTCTTTGGTAACCTAGCCTCGAAGAACTCATGATATTTCTTTATATCGACGGGCGAAACTAGTTCAAGCGTGCACTGGAAAGATAGAGTGAAGTAGAGAGGAATTTGTGCTGGAGTATCATGGGAAATATAGGTAAAAGGCGCACAGCGTGTGATACACACATATGAATACAAAACTATATTTAAGAACGGAAGTGGCCACGAATGCTGAATGCCGCATGCGCATTGCAGCGCAAACCTTCGAAATTTGAAGTCTCCGGATGAACTCGAACGGGGAAGGTTGTCCAGCTGGAAAGATACTCGCCTACTTCCGCTTCCGTTTCCTCCAGTGCCGCCATGTTGCCCTCCTTTAGGTGGGGAGTGTCGACTTCCAACACTAGGAGTCTCTGTGTATGTGAACACTTGTGCATATGGCTCGCCTTGGTCCGCACAATCATCTGTATGGAAAGTTGAGAAAAAATGTATAATGATGAGACATAGCTTATTATCAACAGATATTTTCAAAGCTGTTTCAACCACTTCACTGGGTCACAGATACGATTTATACAAATTACAAACGTAGGCCTGTGTACACTCAACTTCATTTCATCTCAGCTTTTCAGGAGCAGTAGCCATGGCAACATAAAACGACTTGTGATTAAGCAGAAAGCTATTATGTGACACTGTTTATTCCCGAATTTTAAAGACTCCTTATGATTTCTGAATGGTTTCGTCAGTTTCCACATCTTCTGTGTGTTTAATGTAAAATATTGCAGTTAAACGCGAAGAGCAAAATTGGCAGAGTTGCTGGTATAAGGGCCCAAATTTTTTAAGTCTGAATCCCTTTAGCAGAGAAAATATAATTCATTTCAGGAACCGCCGTGTGGCAGCAGCAACAACAACTATGCCAACAACAACAATGCCAACAACAACAATAACAATAGCAAATGTGACAAAATCAACACCAAAAGTCAGGCAATAAAAAGTATCGATTTTTTTTCCATTACAGTCCGCTGTCTGCTATATTATACAGCTATATACCTCGTGGGACAAATTGATTCTTGTCTTTCTCTAGAAAAAAAATCGAGCTGTCCTGAAGTAATCTTTCATTAAAAGCATTCATGTCAGTGGGCAGTCGGTCATGAATTCATTCCTGCTGATTAAACGACTGAAGTTCGCGATCAGGTGGCGGAGTCAAGGTTTCCAGTTCTCACCTACCCACACAGGGCTGTCATACATACAGGTTACATCGCTTTATCGCAACTTTACGGCAGTGTGGGAACATAATTTGATTGAACGGAAAAAGTGCGACGAAGTGCTTTGTTTCTCTGAATTTCAAAATTTAAAAAACACAATATTATGTTTTCTGCTGACAATAAACTTTCCGATTGCGCAAAAAAGTGTCATTTAGACAAATCGACTGTATTTCACCAGCTGAGAGGTCCTGTCACTGCCCGGGAAGGGGCGCGGGTGGAGAGTGGAGGAAGGAGCAATTACTGTATTCACAATAAACAAATATATTTTTCATAACATTATATTTAAGAAAATGAGCCCAAAAGTATGGTGGGAAAGATGGGGCTTAATCACTTTTCCTAGCAATTTGGCGTTAAAACTTGGAAATTTAGAGACTACCACCCGCTATAGACCAAACAACATACAGTACCGCAAAGCAACACATTTGATGGCAATAGCTTGCTCACGGCACTACGTACCATCATTTCTATCGCACCGCAGCACACTCACTGCAGCGCGTTATTTGAACAGAAGACTGTAGGGTAAGACAATGATTCTATTTAATTTCATAACTTAGGTTTAAGGCGCAGAGGGGACTCTCTCTAATTCCTCAGGGGCTCAAACAGTTGACTAGGGCCAGCGATACTTACAACCTTTTACAAGCTACTCTTGGATATCTTGCACAAATTTGAGAATGAGCCATTCTTGAGACGATCTGTGTTTGTGTATCGGGCAAACTCACGTAGCCCGCTACATTATTCAGCAGCCACAATAATATTCCGTCTCTTATTTTTTTTAGATGACGGCATAAACAACAACAACAGCAGCAAAAACGTTCTTTTTAGAACAATGGACACAACTTTATAAATAAATGCCGGACACAGGTAATCAATAATGTCAAGATGTATGTGGACTATTTGGTAATCATATATAAGAGTTTTTCAGATGTCGATTGCAAAGCTCACAGCGAGACAGATTCGGTAGCCAGCCACTTCATTACTGGGTAGAAAACAACAGGGTAGATCTAGAGCACGGACCAGAGTGCAGGGTGGAGAAAAACCAATTACTCAGCTGGTCCTCAAAGGTGAAGGCCAACGACCCCCTCACTTTTTTTTTTTCATATGTGAAAAAGCACGATGGGCATATCGGCTAACCCAGTGGGATCGAAATCTAAAGTACTCGATTGATTTCCTTGGGCGAACTATTGATACTGTTCCACATTTCGTAATCAAAGCGCTTTTAAGTGCAGACACAATTTTTTTTTCAACCAGTTAGTGCATTGGCCGACATAAAGGACGGATAGACAGATACTCAAATCTGTAGAAAAACAGACGAACAAGAAGAGACACGAAAGCACGGACAAAAGGACAGAAAGATTGGATGGAAAGGAAGACGGAAAGACTTACAAACGAACAGGCGAATAAATACAAGGATGGACTACTGACTGAGAGAAGAAACGATGAAATGACGGAGGAATTGACAGGCAATCAGTCGCCAGCAAACATAGATCTAAGCCTATCACAAACAAAACAAACACACAAAAAATAAATCAGAAAAAAAGTCAGTATTTCACAAGCCATCATTAAGAACGTCTCGATCGATACTGGCTATGATTTTGCTCCGACTGGAAGATTAAGCTTAATCCGGGCAGCGCTGGGGAAGCGGTCGCCAGATTCTACTGATACCTTCGACTCCGCATGAACGCAATCCGGATAAACACAATGCTCGCAACATCGCAACATTTTTTACATCACAAATTGCTATGCTTCTATATGAAAGTAACTGGATAGTAACAACTCCTTTTAATTGCAACTCTTTCTAAGCTCCAGAGGAGTTACGCGAAGTTGATTGGTACTGTCGAATTCGCTTAATCACAACTACTCATGGGCATGGTAAACTTGCAAGTAAGAGAAGTTGCAATTGTCTAATCATTTTGAAACAAGTTTTGATATGTTTTCTTAAAAAAAAATACTGCCATTAAGCGGAATTTGCGATAAAACGCAGACGACTGCGTACGCTGATAGTTGTGATAATGTGCGAGTGTGTGTGGTGTGGGGAAAAGGGGAGAGATTTAAGTTTATGCCAGTGAGTGGCTGACTGCGTGAGTAAGAGAGAGAGAGAGAGAGAGATAAATAGAGTGAGAGAGAGAGAGCGAGAGAGAGAAAGAGAGAGAGATTGTCTGATCATAATCATAGCGCCGTGCTGCAACACAACAACTTTTGATGCTGACAACCAAATTACAGTGGAAGATGGCAGCAGCACAGAAAAGCCATCAGGCATAATCCGGCAGCCATCAGGCATAATCCGGGCAGCCATCAAGGATTCCAGGATACATCCTGACATAATAATCATCTCCGTGAAATTGCAGGACAGGTCACTGACCATGAACACGATGCTCTTCCTTTGTGTGGCACTGGTTTGTACCTGCTACTCGTCTTTCGACAACCACTACGTTGTACCTATTCATGAGAAGCCCCTTCCCCATTTCGAATTCACTTAGCCACAATTCCTCAAGAGCACAGGAAGATTGCAATTAAAAGAAATTACAATTATCCTACGCCTTTTATAAAAATAATAAAATTTTATTTTAAAAAAAGAGAAAATGTATCTTTACAATAATTATGCTTGAAGGAAATATGTTTTAATATGCCATACAGTGCTATATATTTTCATTCATGATAGTATATACTTAAACAACAGTACACATAATACATATAATATGACCATACGATCACAACCCAGATCTTTAACAAAGTCATTATTAGTTATCGCAGAACAACACCCTCTGGCTGAGTACATTACCCATTCATTAACTAACGTACTGCATTAATTACAGTACTAATATTTTGGAAGTATCCGGCGGTTACCGCAAGGTTTCAGTGGTTACTGCAATGTGTTAACTAACTTGAGGATTATGTATATACGGCCACTGATCCCCAGAAATACGAAATCTAGGTACTCATTCACATCAGAGCCGAGTTGGAAAATAGGAGTATCTTTCTCAAGGACATCACAATGCAAACCGCGAGACCCGAAAGTCGAACACACGAACCCAGACTTGACTATCTTCATTATTATGAGAAAATCTCACAAGCCGTGCAGCCACGCCCTTCCC
>JAWQUT010000039.1:2483717-2503508 GCA_033807755.1 Ellobium chinense | reverse complement strand
GTGTGTGTGTGTGTGTGTGTGTGTGTGTGTGTGTGTGTGTGTGTGTGTGTGTGTGTGTGTGTGTGAGAGAGAGAGAGAGAGAGACAGAGAGAGAGAGAGACAGAGAGACAGATAGAAGAAGAAGGGAGAGACAAACTCTCTGATCGAATCATGTCTGACTCTGCCTGTAGTGGACACTGCTACCTCAGGTCTTCACTCTCGACATAGGTCTACTGTTGGCTCTAAAGATGTGACGCCACTGACTAACATGTGGCGAGACGACCATTTATTCCCGATAAGTGAAACTTCTTTCGCGAATGCTGAAATTGGTCACAGATCGCCCAACACATGCCCCATGCCCACAAAACAGATACCCCAGTGTATATCGTGGTGTGCCAAACCGCAGGGCCGGCCTGTGAACAAGAATATGACTCGCCTAGGATGTGAAATGTGACCCTCGACTTACTCAAGGCTCCATTTCCTTCACAGTAACATGCCAGATTGTACTTCACATACGGGAATAAACTCTCTGAAAGGATACGGAAGACAACAGGAGATTAGTTGCTTTCATTACCACTCGTCTAAGACTCTATTCTCCTGTCTGTCAGTTATTTCGTCTCCAAATCATTCGGCAAAATCCTTTTTTATTATTCTAATCACTGTTGTCGTCGGAATGACCATCATCATCATCTTAGTGCTGAGAGGTTGAAGAGTTAAAGCCTGCGTGAACTAGAACAACTGTCTCCTGCCATTTTTATTTACGTCAGAATAGTCTCGTTTGGAGAGGGCAGCCACTGTGGTGTCGTCAGAGTATTAGCCAGGGGGAAACGATTAGCTGCTTGTTAGCACTCTCCTTGTCATGAAGAGGTTGTCGAACTTGTTTCTTCTCTGTCACGTACTTGTCACTTAACGGTCAGGATCCAAATGTCCTCTACAAACGTCAGACCCTCGCGGGGTTTTTCACAGGAAGTTAGTGCTTGTGTTGGAGCACATCTTCAGATTTCGCTCCCCTTACACCAGCATCGGTGACGGACAGTATCATTTCTGAGTATATACTTTCGATACTCAGCAAGTTTGATTTGGATATAAAAGCTCAACTTCTGGAATTTCAATCTCATTCCCATTTTTTTTTCATGTAAGCGGTGACGCTTTGTCTGACCTGATTTGCTTATCCTTGCTGCAAATCGATAGGGATCGATAGTATTGAAGGGTCTCGGACCGGATCCAACTGCCTATTTTTTTTTTAATGGAGCTTACATCGAAAAAGAATCGATACATTTTTTTATTCTCAGTGCATGAAGACTGAGTATTGCGATATCTAAACATTGATTCAGGTGGCAGCGAGCCAGCTATTTATAGCCAGAACCCCTCTTCAACTTATCCAGCAGTATTAGCCTGTGACCTTCCAGTGCCAGCCACAGCCGTTATTTCACTCCGCTATTCACTCTGACCTGCGACAGACTGAACTTTGACCCCAGTGATGACGAAAGCAGGTAATGAGCTTAGCGCACTGGTAGTACCCGAAGAGCCGCGACGTTTCTTTTATTGACAGGGACATCTAGAGTAAAGGACAGACGAGGTGATTGACGTCATTATAACAGCTCTATTGATATATTGTCATCGTGATCTGATACCTACAACAATAAGCCACACAATAAAAATTATTAAATACACACACACTTTAAATATACTTAATATAAATATACTTAATAAATATACTTAATGTTTTGTACAATTGTATAATTAATATTTGTTTAATCCTAACTAAATGAGAGCACGATCGAGTGGAACATAGTAAAAAAATCTACAGATACACTAATTACTAATCTCCGAATGTCCCAAAACGCATTCAACAGCAAGAAACATACGCCATCAACAGCAAGAAACTTATACTCTCAAAACACGGCAATTCGCACGGAGCAACACACAGTCAGCAAGCATGGCTGCCTTAGACACGCCGGAAGACAACAATGTGGTTCACATGGAGACATAGAGGGGTCTCTCTCAGTGATGTCACACAAGGATTAGCGCTTCTGCAGTTTTTTCTAAAATCATTATTATTCTGTGGAACTGACTGTGTGTTTTTGATTTGGCATCCCTCAAGAGGCCTACTGTCCTTTAAATGCTCCTTTCTAAAATTAGCACCTACTCTCAGCCAAGAAATGTCAGAGGATTGCAGATCGGTTATAGGATCGGATTTCTGACGTCATACTAGCCCTTTCGAACTGACCAATCCGCTTTGACTGCCAAAGTCCCTGTAATGAAGGTAACAAGCGGCTGATCAGATTGTAAAAATAAAAACAAAGCAGATGCATGTCATATTAACCTCTTCTCATCGATCTACCTGCATGGGAAGGGTGTGTGTGTGTGTGTGTGTGTGTGTGTGTGTGTGTGTGTGTGTGTGTGTGTGTATGTCGCAACAATAATGAAATGTCAAAGGTAGCTCAGCTGATTAACTATCGTGACCGGCGGCTTAAGAGGTGGTCGTTGAGATCTTGTGCATTAACGATGGAATCTTTTCCCATCGTAAGAATTACATAAGTGCATCGGGGCTGACTGCATCCCTAGTAGGTCAAACATGCAGAGAGTTATGTAATTTTACAATGCTAAGAGATCCCATGAGTAACATGCAGGTTCTCAATTAATTCTGCATGTTGAATACTACTGATGGTGCATTCAGCAGCGACGCACTAACGTAATTATTTTAATGGTGAGAGATCCGACCGTCAGTGCGCAAGCTCTCAGATGTAATTCTTACGATGGTGAGAGATCCCATCGTTAATGCGCAAGTTCTGAAATGTCACATTCCAGGGACTGTTATGTCTGAGGTTTGTCGGTTCGGAGCTCGACTCTTGGTTTTCGGTTTTTGGATCTGGACTTCTGGCTCACAGCTTGAGTAGTTGATGCTGTTGTGTCCACGAGAGAAATACTTTATTCCCATTCCTTACTCTACGTAGGAGTAAATAACTACCTGGTTAGACAGTGGGGCTGGGAAGACCAAGCGCTGCACCATGGTGGCTAGCAGTGATTAACTATGGATTTCAACTACAACATAATGTGAGCAGTCAGGAAGTATGTTAGGGTCACGGGTGAGCACTAGGCTCGCACGTGGAAGTTAGGGAACATACCCAGGCGGTAGGTATTTAAGAATTAAAGTGCTGTGAAGTTAGCGTCCCTGTAGTGTAGAGGTAACCCGTTCAGACTTGCAAGCTGAGAGACACTGGTTCTATTCCCGGCAGGGGCAAGAAATTTTCAAATTTTAGTTTGGTCTTTTTTTGGGTCTATCTTAGTAGTTTGGTAAAATTCCTAGTGACACACTTCCCTCAAAATTATCAAACTGAGCTCAAATTCCTCCACCTTAATAATGAAACCGATACTGTATGCCTTGCCACCCGGTTACAATAATATTGTTGAACTTATTACGATATACTATGATTAGTGTATGTCAATGTGTATATAATATGCCCCCACAAAAAAAAAAAAAATCACAGTCATGGACATATTGGCCATCTCAGAGATAAAGCAACACGCAGACTGGGCTATTTTGATGCTCACCACCACCCAATAAACCAGTCAAATGTCAGAGACAAAACAAGTCACAAAGTCATTGGTTGAAAAACAGAGCAAAAGATTTTCGTCTACCTAGGGAGATTTCAACTGCATTAACCTAAGCCCTTATATCTCTAGCGTAGAATGTGTATTACCTAACTCAGCTAATCAGGACAAATCAAAACATTATTTTTTTTCACATTAAAAAAAAACTGTCTTTGATTGTGACGAAATGCAGGAGTTAAGCAGATCAACATTTTTCAAGTCCAATGCACCATTTTGAGGTTGAGATGTCTTTGAGATCGTGAGTAAAATCTGGGGCTTTACGCATAATCCTTCTGTTTGTTGACGCATTGCAATAACCGCGGGAAACTCCGAAAATGTTAGTAGTATTCACTGTTGTTAACGCAGAACATTACGTAAGGTATGCCTCATGCATACGGTCTGTGATATAGTAAACTGGCTACGTTTGTTTTGGTCCTTACGGCTGTGCAGAAAGAGCGATCTTAATATTCTATTGGCGATCCTAAGCAGAGAAAATATCAGACTCTAGGGAAGCCAAGATGTCTGCAACCGATGCGGAAGAACTAGAAAATAATGCACTGACTTGCAAGCGGTATGTGCTATACTAATATTTTTGCCTCCTTCATTAGTATACATATTACCAATGATTCTTGCCACATCCTCCTCTGACACAAGGCCGTTGATAAAAGTTCTACTAACAAATCTGAAGCAGTGGGTGCTGGCCGCCGTTTTGCCAAGCTCCAATTTCGGCATTCGCAAAAGATTCTATTAGCTCCAAAAGGTGCGCACACTTCCCTGCCAGGACTAGGGCAGTAATTCAAAATATGCCCCAGGAAATTTGGCCTGGTATCTTAACATCACAATGGGTTTGTGGGATTTTCATGATTTCGAAGTCACGATATCCTACTGCAGAAATCTAGTCGGTCTGGTAGACTGTATTTCACCTATCCGAATCAACCAGCCAGGACAAATAACCCCGTATTTGGTGGGGCTTGGAAGCATGAATGACGACGTTATGCTTATGATCATTGGTAAGCGAGCGTTGTGGTTGAAATATATTGCTGTGAAGTAAGTAAAAACTAAACAGTGGCCAATGCAGGCCTGTTCTAGCCATGTGGAGGCCTAGGCTGGCTTCGTTTAAGAATTGAAGACTTTTGTTTAGCTTTTCGGCAAGCTGCAAGGTGAATCAGTGCATGACTTGCAAATTTTGGGTAAGGATGCAAGCTTGGAATTGATTGTGCCTGCAAACTAAAAAGTAAAGTGTATGGCGATGTAGTTGCTATCGCCCAGGAAAATATTTGTACTCGCAACAAAAGCAAGCGGAGTGAACTCATCCAGAAAAAAAGACAATAAGTTCCGCATAATCGTAACATCCCGGATCGTTATAAAGCGGAGGATGCAATAAAGCTATGCTGAATGATATCGACTTCCACAAGGAAAGAAGTGGATTTTTTTTATCAGTAATAAACACTTTCGGATTCAGCGCAGTTACTTGACCGGAATACTGCAGTACAAAAGCGACGATTGATTCTTGCGCAGAAGAGTTCTTTCGTACCGACTCCAGCATGTCGTGATGTGGAGTCAGCATTGATTTCTCTCGCCTTGTCGACGAGCCCAGCATGTCAAGCAAGCAAAACTCTGGCTTGTTTACCCTTAGCTTAGAGGAGGTAAAGAAAAATATTTTAAAATGACAAAAGTTCCACTGCTGCATGGAACAAGATCACCCCCCTCCCCCCTTAAAAAAAACAAAAAGGTAGGGTAGGGGAAGAGGAAAATGACGATTGTGATCGACAATATCAAGGTCCGGCGCATGACGACAAATTGGCGAAAGGGGGAGTAATGATGTCACGCAATGGGCTCCTTTGTAGCGACTGGAGGAATCACAAAATCAGGCTCTTTGATTGTTGGGGAGATGTGATTCTTAACATGTTTTTCAGGCAGGAGACAGGAAGAAGAGGAGAGTGAGCTGCCACGAACTGCATAGAGAATTTGATAAAGTTATTGATCATCTAGGAGAAAAAAAAAGATCATGATTTTATTGAACAGACTTAGAATTACTTTTGTTTGTTTTGTATTCTAATGTTTATTCCAGTCAGCCTCCGAAAAGGGTCACCATGTCTTAGGGGACATTAAATAAATCCACATAAGTTAGTCATTCTGTTTGAAGTTTCGTATAACCATCAGTTGTTATTTTTGGAATTTGCTGAAACAAAAAGTGCGATGCTTTCTTTGGTAACAGGATACAGGTCAATGGTTGCATTACTTTGTTATCTGACTTCTATAGGTCTATGTTCCTTAAGGCTGTTCAGGCTTTGGTAGCCCATTCGATGAATGGGTGTTTTTACTAGTTAGATCAATTGAAGCCATCCAAGGTTCAAGGAGAGCCAACTGAAGCCCATGCATGACCCAACTGAAACCCCTTTTTAGAATAATAAAGCCTATTCAGTGTTTAAGCGAAATCTTTCTTTAGAGCAACCAGGACCACTCCATGAACCAACTGAAACCCCTCTTTAGAATAATAAAGCCTATTCAGTGTTCAAGCGAAATCTTTCTTTAGAGCAACCAGAACCATTCCATGAAGCAACTGGAAACCCATTCATGATTTGAGGCCAGTCAGTGCTCATTAAAGGTCACCCAGGACCATCTCTTCTTACTGTTTCCATTTGCAGCAGCGTCTACCACCGGTGCCATTGTTTTTACTGATGCTATTCTGCTGTCTAGACAAATGTGATTACTGTTTCTGTACACCTCTGCTGCTTTCAAGAGAAACAGAGAGGATATTATTTGGAAAGGTGAAGGCTATATGTGGTATCTGCGACCTTGACCTAGATTCTTTTTTTTTTTTTTTCTGCCAAGGAGGAACTCCAGAATTAGATCAGAATTTCGAAAACGTTCGCAGAAGCTGCTCGAGGCGACTGGGTAAGCGGTTTATAGCTTAACAAAAAAAGCGCACGCGGTTCTCTGTCCATTAGGGATAATGCATTTTTATTGCCTGGACTAACTGGTCTTTGTCTGCGACTGCGTTCAAGTCGTTGGGTTTTAGCCCTGAAGGACACTCGCGCGCACGCAAACACACACATACACACATACACACACACACACACACACACACACACACACACACACACAGTCATACACAGACACAAACAACTTCTGATCGATACTGACGAGAGATCTTCCTTGTGACGGCGGTCGGTAGTGGGCAATCGTCATGTCATCTACGGATGGTCAAGGGGTGAACGTGAGAGACGAAGGGGAAGATTGGAAGGAAGAAAGAGAGAGAGAGAGAGAGAGAGAGAGAGAGGTGGAGAGAGAGAGAGAGAGAGAGTTCAAGTTGATGGGGAAAGGAGGGAGGAGAAGGGAATGGTACTAGATGGAGGGAAAAGAGTGGGGGAGGGGAGGGGAGCGGGGGTTAGGGTACAAGAGAAGGCTGTGTTTAGGGCATTGGTGGTTCAACGGCAACTTTAGTGTAGCAGAGATGAAGAGGAGGATGCATGAGGAAAGGGAATGATATTTCCAGGGGCGTAGATTCACGGATTGAGGACTGAAGTGACGTTTTACCTCGTAATGTGCTCCCTCCCTTGTCTCTAGAATATGAACGACGTGAAATGTCATGTTGTATAGTTCTCGATCTGTCATCACTCACTCACTCACTCACTCACTCACTCACTCACTCACTCACTCACTCACTCCTCACTCACTCACTCACTCACTCACTCACTCACTCACTCACTGACTCACTCACTCACTCTCACTCACTCACTCACTCACTCACTCACTCACTCACTCACTCCATCACCGTCTCGCGAACCAGGCAAGTGAAAGCCAACACGCAGCCTGCAGTGCCATGCGGTGAAGGATAGACAAGGATGAGACAAGGAGGAGAGAGTGCTGGAGGACCTAATGATAATTGGCAATCCCCAGGCAGAGAGTCTGTCAAACGATGTCGATCGGGGATCTTCAAAGATGGGCTACGTCCTTCACCATGTTGAGGGTCTCTAGACCTTTCGGCTAGATTGGGCATTTGCTATGAATGGCTAAGAAGACAGGCAAGAAATCCAGTGTTGTAACGTGGACGTTGGGTTCAAGGAGGACAGAATTCTATTGTCATCTATAGTCCACAGAGTACGAACTAAAAAAAAATTGACTCCGAAAATGATCCTTTTTTTTTTTTATTGTAGTTGGTGTGTATGTGTGTATTAAGATAGACTATTGATGTTTTTGCCAATGTAATGGTTTTTTTTGGCCCAAGGCCTAATAAAATATTCCTTCCTTCCTTCCTTCTATTGTCATCTATAGTCCAAAGAGTACGAACTAAAAAAAAAATTGCCTCCGAAATTGTCCTCTTTAGTAACTCAAAGAATGCAAAGATGATAGTAACTCTCACTCTACAGTTGCTCATTATTAAGGTTGCCAGATTTGGCTCTTTTGGAGCCTAATAGCCTAATTTCGGCTGCTTTTGCATACTTGTAACTGGCTCTTTCTTGGCTCTGAAGGTCACTACTTGAGCTTCATTTATTATGTTGTATAAAAAGTATAATATGTAATGTCTCAAGAAATTATTTTTGTAACCTGAGGGTCATATCTTATGACTGACGAATTCCAGACTTTCCTGGCACATTATATAAAGGAGTCAAGTAGAATTTGGTTCTGTCTAGCCAACCCTGTCTTGCATGTAAAGTGGCGTCAATTCAAGAGTTCTTTTGAGGGCAATGACTTTCTTTTAATGTTAGAACTTCCAAGTTTCGAATTCTATTTAAATGAGGGGGGGGGGGGGGGCACTCGGACGCTATAATGCAGATACCTCTAGATATGTTTCTGCATTGTGTTAGTTTATGCCATCTCGTTTTTAGCACGGTGGATTTGGAGGGGAGGGCGGAGGAAGATAGATGGTATCTTAACAACCCCCATTAACGCGACGCCACTGAGGGCAATCTGTGCAGGTCGAAAGACAGTCTCTGAACTTACTGTCTAGTGGAATATATATAGTCTACTTTTTTTAAGTAGCTCCTTTTCTCCATGCCAGGGGCCAGAAGAACACAGTTGTTGTCTGTCCAAATACATTTGTTGCATCCGTGACCAGTGCAGATTAAATTACAACAGCCTTGTTTGGAGTCAGGACTTGCAAAGAGAAGGCGTGCAAATGAGCAAATCTTCGTCCTCTTTGAAATAGCCTGCGGTCCTAACAGGGATTTTATGGAGTCTCTTGTCACATTTGACCTCCAATGATCAGACGCCACTGACGGTATTCTCTGCAGGCCAGTCTCTGAACTTACTGTCTAGCGGAATATATGACACTATGACTCATGGCACACAAGTGTACTTGTATTCCCCTTTTTAAATGCAAATTTTTGTGTCGCTTAGACAGTCATCTTCATTGTCTGTCAATGGTTATGGCTAACACAAAATTAGGACGAGCTGACAGAAGTAGGAAGTTAGTAATAGCATAATTAATACGTATTTACCGTGTGTATACATATTATACCAGAAGACACCCGCGCTTCAGGTATCATTAACTTAGTCAAGTCAGCAAACTTTTAAGAATAGCGTTGAGAACAAATGCCAGCGGGATACTAAATCTCGAACAAAACCATTTCAAACCAAAGAGGTCACCAAAATAGCCAATCAGCCCCATATCACTATCACCCTAGGCCAGAAAATAAGGAAGTATTAAGGCCACATCCTGTGAACGTCAGAAATAAAACTCCTCAAAGGAAGGAAAGAACTTGAAGGCAGTAGGAAATAGGTAAAGGCTGGAAGATCGAAAGAGAATACAAAGAGGCGCCTTGCTGGGAGAAGACAGACAATGGGGTTGAATAGGCCGGAAACATGACCCGACTAGACTATCAAGAGACAGGATCTGACAGAGATAGAATGATGGCGGCAGATGGTCGATGGTCTCTGAGTAGACTTGGGTGCACGAGGAGAGTAGGTTACCCTCTTCGCTACGTATGGCGTAAATGTACCTCCTAAACCTGTGGTCAAAACAGCGCTTGGACGCACATGTACGCCTCGGAATACTAGCGTTCCAATGATTTATAATAATAAAGATAATGATATTATAATAATAATAATAATACCGTAATAATAATAATGTGCGTTGGTATAGCGCATCATCCCCGGAGAGCTCAAGGCGCTTTACAGCTGCTTGCACACGTACTCAACACAAACGCACATCTCCACAAACACACAAGCTTACACGCACAGCGCTTGCATGTAACCACATGCACACTCATATCCACTCCCATGTAGACACACAACATCAGTATGTACATGCATTCGAAGAGCAGAAGCCTGAAGGTCAAGGGGCAGCGTGGATTCCAAAGTATTTCTGCGTCTTTTTGTCCTATGTAATAAATTATTCTTCCATACATTGGCCGTGAAGCTACGTAAGGCGCAGATATACATCCTAACTTTTTTGGTCTACACAGCGCTTGGACGTATAAGTACGCCCCGGAGTATCAGCGTTCCTGTGTTGTATATGACGTACCCTTATTGTCTAATTTCTTATGTAATGAACTATTCCTAGGTACAAGGACGCAGCATAGCTATAATCACGCTGAAGCTACGTAAGACGTATGTGTACGTCCTAACCCTTTGGATTAAACAGCGCCGGGACGTACAAGTACGTTCTGGAATAACATTACCGTGTTATCCGACATATCCCTTCGTTTTAATTCCTGTATAATGAACTATTCCAAGGTACAGGGGCGCAAGATAGCCGTAATCGAACTGCAACTACCTATGATGCATATGTATGTCCTAATTATTTGGCACGACCAGAGCTTGGAGATTCGTGGGGTATGTGAGATTTACATTTAGTGCACCAGTGCTGAATGCACCTTAAGTAGCGTTCAACATGCAGAGCTAATGTAATTCTTACGATATAACGAAATCCCATCGTTAATGCGCAAGTTTTCAAATGTCCCAACGTCTTTAAATTCCTACATGAATAGAGGAAGAATATAAATGAATATAAGAACATGAATATAAGGGACAGCCGTAAGTGTTAAATCTGGATCTTTTACGGACAGTTGTTGTGGCAGAAGTAGGCATGCACAAATAGCACTTTCTGATTTTATGATCCAATTACAAGTAACGAACTAGACAATAAATTCACATCTGATTCAAGTCAATTTTATACGAGGTGAAATCCAAAATTTCCTAGACTGTACCTATAAAAGCTCGTATACTTTAACCCAGCCGTCACATTCCTTCAGGACCTTCTACGTGGTCCAATTTGGAGACAGCACAATGATTCAAAAGTCGCTGCCACCCAACTCCAGAAACACTCTTGGAAGTCTTTATGTGTCAGCCTTTGAAGCACCATCTGTCATTCCGCCTATATCCCCAGTATTATTATCTCAAATTTTCTTCCGCTCAAATGTTCCGCCTCGCAAAGAGGTTAGCTACTAGTAGGCAACCTTCTCTAATATCCTTTTCAGGACAATCCTAACATAGGCCATTCCTCCTCCCCCCTCACCTCCCCTCCCAATTCCCCCAACTCCCCTCCCCCTTCCCGGGTCACACATTATCTATGTCGCAATCACCAACTACATTATAGTCCAAAAACATATTAATCACGAAATCCCGTGCTTTCATGTGGGATCAACGAGATTGCTCATTCGCGTTTGCCCAGAGCAACGGCAACAACAAAGGTTTTTATAATTAGGACAGCGGGTTCTGAAAGGAGGGAGGAGAGTCATGTGCGTAAATATTATTTTATGGCACCCGGTCATTTTCTTGCCTCCTTCCCTCCCTCCCTCCCTCCCTCCTTCACTGACCCACTGACTCATTGGCCTACTCATTCTCTACCTCGCCCACTTACTCCTTCCCACCCTCCTTCTTCACTCACTCACTCACTCACTCACTCACTCACTCACTCACTCACTCACTCACTCTCTCTCTCTCTCTCTCTGTACTCCTCTTCCCTTCCTTTCCCCAACCCACAAAAACAAATATGAAACAAAAAAAAAACCTGCAAAGGAATCATATAACAACTAAAAGAAAAAAATTAAATTTTCTTAAAGATGAGTTGCCCTGACACAAGAAATATGACACTGACAGAATCAATCAAAGTCTACTCCGAGATCGAAAACACCATTTCTTATACAAGTGATCACATTACTGCTCAGTGATTGCCTGCGCATGTGTATGTGCGCGTGTTAATGTGAGTTTGTGCAAGTGAGCTTTGTATGTTCGAATGTGTGTCTGTCTGTGTCTGTCTGCTGTCTGTCTCTGTTTCTGTGTTTGCATGTGAGTGACTGTTTGTGTCTGTATATGTGTGTGTGTGTGTGTGTGTGTGTGTGTATGTATGTGTGTGTATCTGTATGTACGTTTGTGTGTGTATGTGTGTGTGTCTGTGTGTCTGTCTGTCTGTCTGTCTGTCTGTAGGTGTGTGCGCGCGCGCACATGTTTGTGGGTGCTCAGGGACTTGTTGTTGTCGAGGGAGTCTCAAGGGCCCTGAACTGATTCTCAGACTCCCTCTTGGCCGCATGTAACCGTCAATCTCCCTGCTGGCTCACGGGCGTGCTGAATTAAAGGATTATCCAACCGAGCCCAGACCGGAAATTAAATTAACCCTTCCCGGCCTTTTTTCTTCCTTCCTGTCTGACCCACATAACGGTGATAAATGTAAACAGTGGGATTACCGGCCCTGGCGTTGGTAAGGTCGTAATGATTACGTCATACCTTCCCTGTTCAACCCTTTATTCACCCCTATTCCATTCCCCCTTTTTTTTTATGGAGGTGAGATAGGATGGGGGNGGGGGGGGGGGGAGGGGGGGAATGCTCATTAGATTTCGTGGTTTGACATTGCCGGGGTCTTTAGCACTATAGTGGAAATTTTTGTCATTTCAACAGATTGGAAAGAAAAGAGTTAGCAAAATATTTTTTTGTGAAAGCTGTCGGAGTTACTAGATCGCTTTCTTTCCTGAGTTCAGGACATAAATCTGAATTTGTAGTTTCTTCTTGACCTGATGGTGAGGCATTACATTAAGCTCTTGCAAGATGGAGAAAATGTGAGGGGGAAACTGATAATTAAATTGGTGTATACTATCTCGAAAATGTACATTTGTATATTTTTTTTATAATCCATGGGACAAATTAGTTCCGGAAAGGAGGTCGAAAGACACGTGACTTAGAAAATTGCATGTCTCAGGCAGGAGTCTGATCCAATACTTAAAATATTTGCACCATAAACCACAAAAGACGTCTTCCATCATCATTGACTGAGTGGTCATTACAAGAGATAGGGTATCAATATCCTTCTCAAGTGATCTTCCGTTACTCTCACTGATCCTATAACCGGCCACAGATCTTGGGGACGCTGCATCAATGACCGTTGCAGTCGACGACTCTATTGCTGGCCGCGCCTCGGTTATGACAAAACTCTTCCCGGTCTACTCGTGATGTTAACCAGTCTCTGCTCCAAATCTGTCCTGTCTTGGCGTCCCCGGCTCTGTCCCCTAGAGGATGGTTTTGGAGAGCTTGACTGATCTGGCTGCGGGTCTATATACCATCAGACATATTACACTTCGCTGGACTCAGCCGAATAACATACTTTAGTGAAGAATGCTGTCAGTACTTCGGGTGGGCTGTTTTTATATTGCAAGGACTTAAACCAATACACAAAGAAAGAAAAATCGATGTTTGTGGGTTTGTCTGAGTTAGATATTTACACCGCTTACCGTAGGAGTCTCAAATTTGGCAGATCATCCACGAACGGCGAGGAAGGATCTAGGGGAGATAAATTTTGAGCCCAGGTGGCCCTTTTCGGCCCCAGGAAATTTAGCCGGGCCCTTTTGTGCCTTTAACCTGGGAATTAGGGGTATGCAGTCACATGACAGCAAAAGGCAGTTCAAAAGCCAAGCTTGCCAAAATTCCACTCGAGTAGTGATTGTTACCCAGGCTTGCTAAATTGGTATTGTGAGGCCAAATTTCTTGATAGATCTAAATTACTCTAATTTTGCTATAATAATGGCAGTATAATAAATGTTTGTAAATGTGGTTCCTCTTGGACATCCCCTTCTCCTTTCACGAGCATCGACAAGACATTTGAGCTAGCGCTATATAAAAACTAGTCTCTCTTTCATATGCATGTTCTATGGATAACGGTGTTATCTGCCATTTTGTCCTTTTGAGAGCAGAACTTAAAAATTATGACGTCATCAAGCTTGCCTTGTTGTTACAGGATGACTTGAAAGAAAGTCGAGTGATGATATCATCAAGCATGCCATTTTGTCAGATGACTTTGTTACTGGAAATATCATGTCTGTACCCCGAGCATGTCCTAAATGTTCCGATCTCACGCCAAAAGCCGATTTTCATTAAAACTCAAGTTAGTTGTGCTGGTTGACATCTGACTGAGGACTTGTCTCTTCCTTCCACCAGTTTACATGAGATCTATGCCCCGTTTCCATTCAGCAGACCCATTTCGTTCAAATGGCTCGCCGCAGGGTTGTTATTCCAAACGACCTCCTCCTCCTCCTCCTCCTCCTCTCTCCTCTTCCTCCTCTTCCTTTAGTTTGTTTACCAGTTCCTTGAAAATATCTGCTTTATTCGGCTTGAGCGTGCCCTTAATATACGCCTATGCTAAAGTATCAGCATTTTCGCTTCCACACAGGCCGGGGTGGCCGGGACAGTAAATTAAGTTGTACACCCACGTGATTGCTTTGACGGCTGTGCCCTGGATGAACTGCACCCACTTAGTTCAGCGCATCGTCTTTTCCAATTTTCCTCAGCACGCCTTGCCTGTTTGTGACAATCACAATGTTGCTCTTTGACCTAAATAAAATGTTACAACCCGTTGCAAATCTTCGGTGACCACCTGGACTCCATTCGCATGCTGGATGTGGTCATTTCGTAAGTCACTGAATAAATGAGTTAAGATGGAAATGGAAGCCTCTTACAAGAGACCCAAGTGCCATACATTTATATCAACATTATAAAAGCCCCTGAAGATGCATATCAGGCAAAACAGTCGGTGGTTGTAAATCTAGCTTCTCTTACCAGTAACCCTTAAACAAAAAGCCGTCCACTCTTAAGTGCAGAGTAGTCTTCGTTCTTATGTCACTCGATAACCCCCACCCTCTCCCCCTTCCATCCCCAAAAAATATCAGCCAGGAATAATTCGCCGACAACCCTGACAAAGGAAGAAACAGATTGCTCATGACAGCTCACAGTTGGCGCCGTCCCTCTGCTCACGGTCAGAGGAAAATGTGCACGCGAGGGTCTAATCTCATCACGCGCTGGTCACCCCTTGAGACAATGGCTCAGAGTGTGGAGGAGATGCCGAGTTGCCTTTCTGGTCATGAGCTTTTCCCGTAGAGGGAGACACTGATTTTTGCCCTAGATTTCTATTTTCTCGATGTTGAGGCAAATTTAGTGGGGTAAATCCCATAATTTTACTGTTTAAAAAGAAGAAAATCAAGCATTCTATCCATTTTGCCCTACATTTCACGATTTTTGTCCAACGACTTACGAAAAGCGATTTTCTGCCTAAGGAGGGAAAAGTGGCAAAAATCCGTACAAGTGGCAACACTGGCAAGATGGCACAAGGAACGATTTAGCTAGTTTTCATGTCTGTGATAACAACAGCAACATCGTTACTGACAGACTGATTGACTGACTAACCGACTAACCGACTAAACGACTAACCGACCTACCGACCCACCAATCCACCGACCGACAGGCTGGCTGATTGGCTGATTGGCTGGCTGGCTGGCTGGATGCAGCTGAGTGAGGCTTGATATGTAAGACGACAATCTCGTCTGTTTAATCCTGATATATTAAGGGCATTTTTCTTTGTGTCAAAATTTGGAGGAAGAGCTAAACAATATCTTTGGAAAGTATTTCGACACGGGACCACTGGATAAATTCGTGAGAGATGTAAAACCTAATACAACAGAGAGTAAAAAAAAAACAACATTGGCATCCTCATACCTAAAGTCGTCTTCCACAGGACTAAAAGACATTTTTATGACCTTTTACATAACCGAAATGTCTAACGTGCTTGAGTGAAAGACTGTGTCACACGACTGATATGATTCAATCTTTTGTTTCATGTCAATTCTGATATTGTTTTCAACTTGTACTAACACTTACATCAAAAGCACCAAAAACGTTTAATACCATACGAATGGGCTCGAAACGATACTGAAAATATCCGCTACAGTTTTGATATCGACATCGAAAGTACCGGGTATCGAAAGCTTCGATACTCAGAAGCCATCTTGCTTGTCTTTAGCGCCGGCCTACTCTTCTCAAATGTGCGGATTTTCAGATACCTTGACCAATGGAGTTGTAGAGGCTACTACTGCGAGGCCTACTTTTGTCACAGGAATAAATTTCGACGCAACTTCATTGGTCTTGATTGTACGTTAATCGTATTGTATTTGCCTTCCATTTTCTAGAGTACACATGCACCCATTTGTTCTGTATTTGCACAGCGTGATGCTTGTTATTCACTGAATCGGTGGCATCAATAGATTTCGTTTAATAGCAACTATTTGGGAACAGTGAATAGCTTGCAATAAAAAAGAAGCCGTAATTCTACAGGGACTCGTTACATAAGATACTGTGATATCTGCAAACATCCCGTTGCTGTTAATCGAGTTTTTGCGATGTAATGCATTGCCAGTAAGCAAAGTCATCTCTGTTAACAGAAAGCATAAGAGAGGGGGGAGACGCTTCTTCAATGGAATGAGTAGTAGAAAGATGTATTTCGCTTAAAATTCTGTCCTCTATACCTGAAAATTCTAACCTCACGACAGTTAAAAAGAAGTCCACCTACTCAAAACTCCATGGAAGATGGGAGATATGTTGTTAATAAGCAAACGGTTCGATTCTTTTGCACTGCTTATTGTAATGTCTGGAACAACATTGGGTGGACAGCTAGTTTCTATAAAATAGTGATATTTACCGAAAAATTCTATTAAGCTGTCCCGTTTTTGACTGTACATTTAATAATGGCAACATAAAGTACGTACTCTTGTAAACAGCAGTGTTCCATAACTCAAAAAAAATTCATATTATTTGTACAGATGGTAGACACCTCTATATCTAACTGTGGTGAAAATTTGGACCTGTTATTCAAAATGTCCGGGTTGCCCAAATTTGACGTCAATTCTTACTGGACTATACGAGTGAGAAAAAGAAGATTGTCTTAATGTTGTCTGCCCATCGTTTCACCTACTCAATAAATTTAATACACCCTTTTAGCAAAGGGCGAACGTTTTCAGGAGCATCCCAACTCAGTTTCTGGTACTCTCCAAAACAGATTATTCCTGGCCGTATCGCGACCAATGTCCTTGCGCTGCAAAGAAACTAACAACCATTTGACCGATTTCACACCAAAGTAGATCGATTCGTTTGACGCTTTTTTAAAGCATTGAAATTAGTGTGATGAATAATTTATCGCATCAAGTAGTAACGTGGTCTACTATAAAAATGCAAATGTAAAAGAAGAGAACGATTTCTGATAATGAAAAAAAAAAAAAAAGGAAAAAAAATGGCCATGAGAAGCTTCGTTCTAGGGCACGTTGAGACATTTATTTACTCCGGATCTCATCCATTTCCAAAAAGCATCGTGAAAATTTAATGAGGAAATCTATATTCGGCCTTATCGGTAAATTCACTTCTACCTTGTTGACAATGTTAGAATTGCTAATTTTGGTCCACACCCAACTTGGTATATTTAGATCTCGAACAACAGTTACTGTAAAGCTCGATATAGAGAATGCCCTTTGCGTATTGGAAAAGTATACTCGTAACTTAGATGTATTTAATATCGTGGTTCATTTTAATAATAAAATGATAGAATCAGAATGAATCGGTGCGTAAATAATCATACTTAAAAACAAGGTATACTAATTAAATGTGTGCTTAATATCGAAACTCTACTGTATTCTTTCCGCGTTGTCTTGAGAGCAGAACTCAGTCTTGTCCGTGCTGATGTATATTAAGGTCGTATGCTACAAAATTAGGTCATATGCCAATACTCTTTGGCTTTTTCTTTTTAATTATTTTTCAGAATATTAAGCCGATCCTGATGGCACAATCGGAATTTATATCCAAGTTCAAAGAGCTTAAGGTCATTAAAATTTAATGAGGGAACTTTATCTCTTCCAGCAAAACAACAAAACAAAAAAAAAGTGTGTACGTGATCTCTCGTCTTCCAAACTTCATTTCTGAATCTGGGGGGCGCAGCGTCAATCTCGGGCACGAACGATAAAGGACAAAATCGATCATTGTACTGAACATTTATTGGATTTGTTTCAAGGACGTTCTCGAGTCAGCACTGGCCTAGTGAGTGCGTCCTTGAACCAGGCTGGAGTGAGGTCAATTCTTTCATGTGGAAATCAACATCAGAATCGTTCCATGGAAACACTGTGTGAAAACTCGTAGAAAAATATGATCACGGAGTTGGATATTTTCATCTGCCCTCTCGTCTGTAAAATGGGTACCTTGTTATGGCCAGAGAGATAAACATTGTCAGGATAGTGTTGAACACGTGGAAAGAATGACAGCGGTAATGTTTCCTCTTCAATACTTTGGGAAGGTTACTGGACAATTTCTCTCATTCCTGATACAGCCATGGTTGTACTGAGAAGCAATGTTAAAACGGAACACAAATAAGCAAAATAATTCATGGTAACAAGGGACATGTTTCATGGAACGGCCCGAACTTCAAAAAAGATGTCCTAAATAAGAGGAACCCGTCTTATTGCAATCTACTTAATGACAACTTCCGCAAATCGCAGCATCCTTTTCCAGAGAAAAGGTGTTGTGTTTTCCAAGATATAATATATAGATGCCACTGCATTATCGCAATGGGTCATTTTCCTGAAATTAACTCCCTGGAATCCGCTAGGTGGAGCTCCAAATGTTCAGGTANCTGGCATATTTAGATCTCGAACAACAGTTACTGTAAAGCTCGATATAGAGAATGCCCTTTGCGTATTGGAAAAGTATACTCGTAACTTAGATGTATTTAATATCGTGGTTCATTTTAATAATAAAATGATAGAATCAGAATGAATCGGTGCGTAAATAATCATACTTAAAAACAAGGTATACTAATTAAATGTGTGCTTAATATCGAAACTCTACTGTATTCTTTCCGCGTTGTCTTGAGAGCAGAACTCAGTCTTGTCCGTGCTGATGTATATTAAGGTCGTATGCTACAAAATTAGGTCATATGCCAATACTCTTTGGCTTTTTCTTTTTAATTATTTTTCAGAATATTAAGCCGATCCTGATGGCACAATCGGAATTTATATCCAAGTTCAAAGAGCTTAAGGTCATTAAAATTTAATGAGGGAACTTTATCTCTTCCAGCAAAACAACAAAACAAAAAAAAAGTGTGTACGTGATCTCTCGTCTTCCAAACTTCATTTCTGAATCTGGGGGGCGCAGCGTCAATCTCGGGCACGAACGATAAAGGACAAAATCGATCATTGTACTGAACATTTATTGGATTTGTTTCAAGGACGTTTTCGAGTCAGCACTGGCCTAGTGAGTGCGTCCTTGAACCAGGCTGGAGTGAGGTCAATTCTTTCATGTGGAAATCAACATCAGAATCATTCCATGGAAACACTGTGTGAAAAACCCGTATAAAAAATATGATCATGGAGTTGGATATTTTCATTTGCCCTCTCGTCTGTAAAACTGGTACCTTGTTATAGGCAGAGAGATAAATATTGTCAGGAATGTGTTGAACGCGTGGAAAGAATGACAGAGATAACGTTTTCTCCTCAATACTTTGGGAAGATTACTTGACAATTTCTCTCATTCCTGATACAGCCATAATTGTACTGTGAAGTACACAAGTAAGCAAAATAATTCATGGTAACAAGGGACATGTTTCATGGAACGGCCCGTGCTCCAAAAAAGATGTCCTCAATAAGAGGAACCCGTTTAATTGCAATCTACATAATGGCAACTTCCAAAAATCGCAACATCCTTTTCCAGAGAAAAAGGTGTTGTGTTTTCCAAGATATATATAGATGCCACTGCATTACCGTAATGGGTTACTTTCCTGATATTAACCCCCTTGAATACGCTAGGTGGCGCTACAAATGTTTAAGTATATTTCACGGTTTTTCACTCCATGTACATTGTAACTTGAAATATCGATAGTAAAACTGTTTCATAATTCAGTGCAACAAAATTCAACCTTACAGTTCCTGAGGGTACTTAACCCTATCATGCGAAATTTGCTCCCCCCCCCCCCCCCCC
>JAWQUT010000039.1:2447396-2459585 GCA_033807755.1 Ellobium chinense | reverse complement strand
GGGGAGAGACTTATTTCCAAACTCTATAGTAAGGTAAAGTCGGGTCATTTTTTACGCTATTAAATGTTAAAATGAACACATCATGGACAGTTATAAAGATGCTGGCAGGAAACCGTGGTTTATGGAGAAGAAAAGGAGACTAGCCCAATGTGTGATTGGTACAGGGAAAACAAAGATATAAAGACAATGGTAAGGTAAAATCGTTGTTTTTTTTGACATTGTAAAAGGCTAAATTGCAGCAGATCCCATATAATCCTCGCTTTTTCGTAATCAAAGCAGAAAAACCAGTGCAAACAAATGAATTCAATGAAAACAAAATCAGAAACTTGTATTTTTGTGTTTGGTGTTTCATTTGTTATTATAATACATTTACTTTTATGATTTGTAGGCCTATTATTCTGTCTCATTATTGTCTATTATTGTCTTATTATGTCTGTTATTGTCTATAATTGTCTCATGAAAGAGATGTCTATTGTTTTATGGCATTGAAAACCCAATTTCCCTACGAAATAAATAAAAGTCCTATTTTCATTTTCCATCTCCTTCTCTATCACAAAGGTCACTCATTAATCGCAGTTCCTTCTACTCGCAACTGTCTTCATATTTCCTGAGAGCTGGAATTACACAGACTTCAGCGAACTATTAGTTTTGCCTCTATGTAAATCTTTACAACATAAACGTAGCAGGAACTTTAAAGGGACAGGGGTAAATATTTGCTTCACGGCTTCAAAAATCCACTTTATTTATTCAAAAACTTTAAACCGCCTACTTGTTTACACTTTCCTTCCGTTCGATCATTTCTATGAAAACACGCTGGAACGTAGAGATTTCACCCTATGTTTGCCATCATTACTCCTGCTGCGTGACGTCTAAAGCGAGAAATGCTAACAGGCGATTGGTGCAGACGAATGAGCAAACTATCTGGACCAATCGTCGGCTAGCTTATCTCGCTTTTTGATGTCACGCAGCCCGCTTAGGATAAAAAATCTCGACTTTCTATGGTGTTTTCTCAGAAACTTCAGACCAAAGCAAAAATAAACGCGGGTTAAGGTTTAGGCCTATGGAGAAATAATGGACTTTTTAGGATGTGAAGCAAATAACTCTCTTGTCCCTTTAAAAAGGTAGAAAAGGGGAAACAGATGCAAGGGTATTTCACATTGCACAACAGTCTCTGAAGATAGTCAGAGACGGAAGCTCAGTCATTGCTGAAGGGTCATCCACTTTGCAGCACTTCCATTCTGTGACAAACAGCATCGATGCGTGAAAACTATAATGCTTAACTGACATTAAAGAAATACCATGGAAAGTGGAATTGCAATCTTTTGCACTCACCCCTTTATACGGGTGGCTTGTTTTGGAATTAGGTTCATTAAAGTAATGTGATGATTTGTCGTGTTAAAATTCAGCACCTATAAAAACCGTTCTATTTCTCACAAGTGTTGAAGCGAGTTCACTGAAAATATTTAACTCCACATCAGTATGAATACTCAGCAACATGTGAACTTGCTCATTAAAGATTGGATCTTTTACTATCCCAAGAACTACATTAACTTTGCATGTTGTATGCCACTAAGAGAGCAATTCATTGCCGATGCACTAGTGATATTCTTACTGTGATAAGATATCCTGTCGTTAATGCGCAAGCTCTCAACAGTTTCTGAAGATGGTCAATGACGGAAATTTAGTCATTGCCGGAGGGTAGCCCACTCTACGACACTTCCTCATGAAAATAGGTCCCATTTGCGACTCTTCCATTTTGTGACATTGGGCATCCATGTGTAAATATTCGAATGTTTTTACTTACACATACAAATGCCATGGAAAGGTGAGAGTGAGCAGGATTTTGCTCGTGCCAAATGTAACCTGTTTTGTAATTAGGTTCATTAAATTAACATGTGACCATGTTTGATATTAAAGTTTGGCACCTGTAAAAACGTGTTTTTCTCACATGGGAACGGTGAAACCAGTGCACTGAAATTATTTAACGCCTCATCAGTACGGATAGGGTGCGTAAGTTTTCAGCTGTTTAGCTGCAGCCATGCTTTTCGCACATCTGCAGAGAAACATAGTGTGCATGTCAAGTAAGCCAGCAAGACTGCGTGATGGCTTCATGGCATGTCCAGGAGTGCCAAGACACAGGGACGTGGAATTTCTGCATGAGAATATACCACAAGCAAAGAAAATGATGCAGATGTATGCATACTGAAAAAATTATCAGCAATTACTTACAGTATTGATTGTCAAACTTGATAGAGTTGGCAAAATAAACAGAAAATGAAAAAAAAATAGTGTAATGTTCGCCAGTGCAACCCTTTTGAAAGTGCGGCAAGGTGACGGTTCCTTTGCAAGCACGTTTTGTATGTAGATGCCAAGCCTTCAGCTTTGTTAATCAGATTGATCTGTCGACGAGTGCATGTCTATGTGCGAGTGACCGCGATTTCGCAATACCAACGAGACATTTGTTTATGAAGTGCTCGAGTTTATCTTATCTTAATCCTTTCCTTAGCCCTTTTCTTTGTTAAAGCAGGCAAACACGCACTCATTTATCGAATGAAATCGAAATCGACTTCATCCTAGGTTTCGCTGGGGCACTTATATGCTGTTTACAGCACACTTATGAAAGGGACGGATGAAATTAGCAACTGGAAGTTACTCACTTTCCATTACGCAGGAAAGTCTAGTGCGCTATCGCAGTGAGCTGTAGAGGCTCGATGGCTCAGTGGTTAAAGCAATGGGCTTGACAACCAAGGATTCAATGTTAAATTCTTATCGCGGGAGATAATTTGATTTCTTTTTTATGAAAGAAGAAATAGTCTATCCAGGATCTTTTTTTTTTTTTGGTATTATCCGCATGTGTTCTCTTATTCCGATTTCATTACATGAAAAGTTTCCCTTATGGAGGCATAATATACACAAGTCTACTGTAGATGGCAGATTAGTAACCGGGATTTTCTGGGCTACACGTAGGTCATAACGAATATAAGCTGTAAATTTTTGTTTTTGTGGTAGAAGTTAGGTCTTTTTTTTTTCTCACACGTCACAAATGGTTAAAATGAAGATCCTCGTGGACAATTACAAAGACACTAGCAGGGAACTGAATATCATGACCCTTTAAAATAAGTGTCTTTCTGGTCTGGGTCTCCCGTGAGGAAACTGAGGAGGCTTCTGAGCACACAGCCCTGACAGGCCTATGTTCTGAAAAATGCTGATGTCAAGAGATTTTTGTTTTCAGCTGCTTTGAAGACATCTCTGTAGGCTAATAATTTGAAGATTAAATAGAAACCTAAGATTATGAGAGGTCCCATTAAATAGCACTGTCATTAAGCGAAAACTATCCTTAGAATGTCATAGAGCAAAGTAAAGTATAGAATAAAGAAGCCACAGAAGCACTGATAGCTGTTTCCCGGATGTTGCGAACCTGCATCATCGGCAAGTGACTTATACCTTCAAAAAAAAAAAAAAGTGATAAGCACGTAGCAACATGCAGTAAACAAACACAGTTGACATAGCTACGCCGGAGAAAAACAAAGTAGTTCACATGAAGACATAAAGGATCTCTGTCAGTGATGTCACTTGTAGGGATCAGTGCCTTTGTAGATCTCTTTGTTTTATTTTCTTTGTCATTGTGGTTATCAGTAAAACATGGATTTGGTTAGGACAGACTCAAATGCATTGTACATTGTACTGTATGTCTGAGGCATGAGCTCTGCATATGAATAATAATAATAAGAAGAACAAGAAGAAGAAGAAGAAGAAGAAGAAGAAGAAGAAGAAGAACAACAACAACAACAGTAACAATAATAACAGTAATGATAATGCATATTTACATAGCGCCAAATCTCCATTCTGTGGGCCTTGGGCGCTTTACAAAAAAAATATTCATTCTGCCCAGTACACAAACCAGTGCGAAGCAAGAAATCGAAAAGCTCAGTTTGCAGCATGGAACAGAATTTAAAATATGCGTGAACCAATGTACGATGCACCTTGTGTGTTTTTAGTATTTGCATAACAATGTGTAGACGTAGTGATGGATGAGATCATTGTTGACTGTACTTTACTCCAATGTCGTGACAAATGCATAAAAGGCACACGCTATACAGACAAGCTTCCCTTTAAAGAATCCATCGATTTCGTAAATCTAACTCTTCCAAACAAATCTAGGCTTGGGACATCTCTTTTATGTGTACTTTAACGTAGTTCTTTGGTGGAGTGACAGAGAAAGAAAGGAAGACAAGAGGGAAAAAGAAATGAAGAATGATAAGAATGAATGACGAGGAAAGAACAATTAAGACAGAGGGAGAGTGTGGAAATAAAATATAAAAAGTAATAGTAAGAGAGAGAGAGACTTTAAAGACCGAAACGAAAAAAACAAGGAGATCGGGCAGCACCAGTTCATGAGTCGTTTGTTTTGCTGTTGTTTTATCCTATAGAAGGGACTGGGGAAGTCGAATCCGTGTCGCCAATTGCATCTTAATGATTGTGTCATTTTGCTTGGCTCTGAACCAGTTCGAGGCTTTTCCGGTAGCCATTGAGTGTCAGATCTTTCAGGGTTTATGAACATTTCCACCCTTTCTTCGATACATTTCCATCGTTTGCGGGGGCATCGACGAATGCTGTTGCCCCCACTTCCACAGCTAATATAATTTCTAATTTTTAATTTTTTTCTTTTTTTAATATGGACCAGATATCTGGATCAGCCTCTCAGCGGATTTGAAAGAATGGCGAAATATTATCATGTTTAGGAAAAATCTTTGGAAACTATCGCCGCTGAGACACATATCCTTGTGTTGCTAAGCATGAGAGATGTGTGTGTGTTTGCATGAACGTGTTAACGAAAGGAATGAATGTGAACTGTTTACTTTTGTTATGAAAAATGTGTGGTATAAGATAGATCTAGATCCTTATACATATTTTCTCTAAATTGGCTTAAGGTCTGAGGCTGTAAGATGCTATAGAAATGAATTATCTTTATAAGAAAAGGGAAATGAAGAGAATCTGCCAATCTTTAACAGCATACGGCTGGTTTTTTTTCCTTTTACCAACAAAAATCGATTTTAATTTAGAGCCACACACTGTAAATTCTAATTCCCTGTTGTGCAGGAACAGTACGAGCTTGTTGAATAGTGAAGTTCCACGCACCTTACAAAATCTAATTTGAATACAGACTAAGAAATTCGTGATGAAGACGGTGGTGCTAATGAAGAAGATAATTTATTATGAGTATTCGGTCACTCATTCACTCACTCACTCACTCATTCACACTCACTCGCTCGCTCGCTCGCTCACTCACTCACTCACTCACACTCACTCACTTACTCACTCACTCACTCACTCACTCACTCACTCACTCACTCACTCACTCACTCAATTATTCATTTACTCACTCACTCACTCACTCACTCACTCACTCACTCACTCACTCACCGCTCACTCACTCACTCACTCACTCACTCACTCACTCACTCACTCACTCACTCACTCACTCACTCACTCACTCACTCACTCATTCACTCACTCAGCTGATTCCCTCCCTCCCTTCCTTCCTCATTCCCTCCCTCACCTTACAATTTGAAATGCCTTCAAAGTTTACAATGATAATGAAGATAGTAACAACAATGATAGAGACAGCGGTGTTGATGGTGATGGTAGTGGTTGCAATGGTGATGGTGATGATGATGATGATGGCGGTGGTGTGGTGGTGATGTTTACCCTAATGATGATAGCTAAGTCTACTCCTCCCTATGAAGATGTCTATTAGTACGTTTATCCTACCACAAGTATATTGACCACAAAACCACCTGATCTCAATCTTAAACAGTTTCCCCATGTGCCCTGATACTACCACAGTGTACAGACCAATAATCATTTTTTTCTCTGACTCCGTTTGATTTCACAATCTCCGGCACCGCGCTTTATAATTACGAAGCTAAGAGCGCTGTGACAGCGCAGTAGAAAATCGCTCTGCTCTCAATTATTCATGTCCTCAAAGTTACGCGTCATTCCTTGGTTGGGAGGTTAGCTCCCTTGGGGAAGTGGCCGCCGGAGAGAGCCTGGGATTGCCAGTTTGGCCATTACCTTCTATGACTGTGGCGCAAAAAAAAAATCAGTGCAGGAAATGGCTGGCGAGTTCAGTAGATATCTGGCCATTACAACACTACATCCGGACGGTTGGTTGTGGTATGTGTTCAGAAAGAGACGTTCTTGTGTAGTCAGATTGTTCGTGAGCTAGATCTATGTTTCTTGACCAAACTTTCATAGCAGTCACTATTGTGTGTTCCACTTCCCGCCCAAATGGTATAATTTCACAAACCATTTAAAAAAAAGAGCTGATGAAAGTGAAGCTAGTAATATCCAGAGTCTCTTCCATCATATTCTTGGTTTAGAGTCAAGGACAGGGTTAGGGTAAAGCAAGCATACGTCATGGGGGAGTTCGCAAACAAAGATATTAAGTCTAGGGACTATGCCAAGGATGCTTTTATTCATCTCTAACCCAACCCCCAGCCCTGATTCAAATAGAGTATAGGAGTGTCCCTGCATATTGCGGTAAAAAAACAACGCGTACATTTCAGTCACATAAATTCAGATAACGATGCCTGGAGCTTTTTAACTAAAAGACCTTATAATATGCACATGAAAATAGTGAGATATACAGTCTTCTATAATAAAACTCAGATGCGCCCATTCTTTGAACTGCAGCCTACTGGTTCCAACCCTCTCCGTTCTACACAGGTTTTTATGCACAGTAACGTTTACGTAGCACGAATCTCGTAATATTCGACCAAAGAATGGCATAGGATAAGGACGTAAGTACTCTCCACTTCTGTGCTGTACCATAGGTGTGACGCTCGCCCCAGACGCGGGCACTTGATCGTTACGACTATTGTAGAGGTCGAAGTGACCATCTGCACCTGGCTGGGACGGACGTCACATTCGTGAAGGCATACTAAAGAGGCTGATAGCGCTTACGTCCGTATACCATACCAGTGAAGGAACGTGGAATTATGTCTGGTAGATGTCTCACTCCACTGACCAACCCCAGACACAAACTCACTATGACACACGCTTGCGTCGTGTCAATCTATTCTGACCAAAGAGATGGCTGCGATGTAAATCAGTGACGGAATGTGGAATTATGTCTGGTAGATGTCTCACTCCACTGACCAACCCCAGACACAAACTCACTATGACACACGCTTGCATCGTGTCAATCTATTCTGACCCAAGAGATGACTGCGATGTAAACCAATGAATCCAATGAAAGCTGATATTTTATACGCCACAAGCTAGCTTAGCTACACCTCCACCGTCCTTTTCACTTTATTCCTTTTTCACTTAACGAATTATTTTGAAACAAATGTGCTTTTTCTTTCATTCAAAACCTGGGGGTGTGTTAACTCTGTGAGTGTATGTGTATGTGTGTATGTCTATGTATGTGTATGTGTGTATATCTCTATATGTTAATGTATGTGTGTGTGTGTGTGTGTGTGTGTTTGTGTGTGTGTATGTGTGTGTGTGTAAGTGTGTGTGTGTGTGTGTGTGTGTGTGTGTGCGCGCGCGCGCGCGCGTGTGCGTGCATGCATGCGTGTGTCCCTTGTGTGTGTGTTTTAAAATATGGAAATATACTGTAAAGGTAATTGCTCTTCTCTTGTTTACTTCAACTGACGGTACTTATTAAGAATTCCAGACTTCAAACTAAATTTTGTTTTCAATTAATCAACACAGAAATGTCTTCCTGAATAGACTACCAAACTTATTATTCATCGAAAAAACATTTACTGAGTTTTGGAAAAAAAACAACAACAAACCGCTCTTCAATTATGGAGTAGACGGGGGAAATATGACAGCCGGCTCCAGACACACAATGTTTAATATTTTCAAAGGCCGCAGATGTGCAGGCTTGGAATTAGGCTCAGCGGTGGGATTAGTTTCCAGTTCAGTCTAGATCTAGTTCCATTCCAGTTCTGTCCAGAAACACGAAATAATGATCTGGACTCACGCGGAGGTATCTAATACTGTATTTGTATTCCGGAAGGGATTAAAAAGCGGCTGGGTCGTGAATGGGGAGTAGTGGATGGGGAGGGAGTTTGGTCCAATGATGTATGTTATTATCTTCTCGCTGGAAGTCACAGTGATGTGGTTCTTGAGAAGACTGCTTAAGATATCATTGACAGATAAGAAAACAATGTACGGTCTGGAGGGAAGCAAAATTAATAGTGACGGGAAAATATTTACCACAGTGAGGAGAAGTCGACTAAAATATGTAACATATATAGTGAAAAGACACAGGCTGGAGCGCCTTGTGGCAACCGAGTTGGTAAACGAGGATAAAGAGAGAGGAGTTTGGAAGGACTAGCAAGTTGGATGGATGCAAAGCACCTAGGGACACAGTTGAGACAGACAGTTGACAGACACAGATGGGGGTCCACAATGGTTTCACATCTGTCTGCAAATGAATGTACGTCCACTGGGTTGGTCTAGCGGATTAGTTTACTCGGTTGGTCTGTTGGGTTGGTCTATTGGGTTGGTCTATTGGGTTGGTCTACTGGGTTGGTCTAATAGGTTGGTCTACTGGGTTGGACTACCAGATTGGACTTATTATCCACTGTGAGGTGCTCTACAACAATCTTGTTTTCTGCCTGCCAGAAGCTAAGTAAATACAACCATGGCCTGCTCCAATGTTTTTGTTGCCTCTGTGACCAGCATAGGCGAAATTAAAAAGGGACTATTTGGGAGTCAGGGGTTGCAAAGAGATCATTCCTGGACATGAACTAGCCCTTGTTGTCTCTAGAAAACCTGAAATCCCATCTGCGTTTAGATGGAAATGGAGGGGAAAGCTCAAATGATAAGGCATAACAGACACGTTTACTTGGCATGCCCCATTCACGCCAGGCTCATTTCTTTAGCCCAGATATTCATGTTTGATTGGTCAGTGGGAATGGCCAGTGAAAAATAGGAATGATATGAGCAGGGAGTTAGTAAAACAAAACATACAAAAACTGTTTGCGCGTTTGTAATCTGATCGCCACAGTGAGTCGCCATAGTACCTGAAGAGGAAGATTCTCGAATTTGTTCATAATTTATATAGTATTCGATGCAAAAAGCTGGCAGACAGCGGGTTTTATTTCTAAGCTGGAGTACTGAAGGCGTTTGATGTTGCGATGAGATGGTCTTGGAGTGGGCAATACAAACTGCGCCGCTTGATTTTGTTTCTCCAGCAATGTGAAAAAAATTTGTAATATAATCTGGTGGGAATGTCATGAGGATTGCATTTCTTGACCAAAAAAAAAAAAAAATTGTTGTGATTAAACGAAAGATGACTGTGCGGATTGCCCTAACCTGCAGACTGTTTAATCTGGCGGATTGTCCCGTATACAGTGCGTTTGCTGCTGATGAAGAAAGAAAAAGTAGTAAATTTGTTCGTCTCTTTGAGTTAGGGTTTTAAGAGGTCTCAGCCCGTTAGCGATTATACTGCGTCTTTCCGATTGTAGTTGTTGACTAGTTGGTACAATTTTCCTATCCAGTCTGCCCCGATAGTATGTGCTCCATTCTGAAATTGAAATGGATTTTTAACTTTTTCACATCGCGTCCCATAACACTAATGCGGCACAGATCACACCTCTTTACAATGTACCGCTCAATAGTGGAGCGGTGTTCAGTCTGACCTTTCACCCTGGACCGCACGAATGTTGTAATTCGAAAGTTCGCACAACACAGCGAAATGTACACAAGCTATTATTTTAAGCATGGGTCAGTTATATATAATATTTATTTAATTTATAAACAACCAGTTTTGTGCTAAATATGAAAAAAAAATGACCGAATATTAGATATTTTGTAAGAATTATCTGTCAGTGGTCCCAACCCGGGGATTTTGCTCTATATCCCAATAAGCCTTGAAGGAATAGAAGGCTAGTGCAGGGCGCTATGTGGAAACGCTTCACGCATACAACATGCACTTGGAATAACACGCTTTCTCATCCTTAACCGAGAAAACAAGACATCGACACACCTGCGCTGAAAGCCAGAATACGGCTTCCCTATAGGAGTATAAGATGGCTATCGTTGTCACAGTTGAAGACCCGAGAATCTCATGCACTCCAAGCCGGCATCTTCCAGCCTCAGCCCCACATCTCCTATATTATGTCTTGTAACCAGTCAAAATCATACATATATATGTCGTTAAACTAGAGCTGAGATATCAGGCTGTGAAGATGAATAATGCCATCCGGTAGCAAACCTTTATTAATTTTTTTTTTTTACAAAAGAAAACGAGAGTAAAATCATTTCTATATACAAAAACATTGAGTTCATGGGCGAACAGTCAGTAATTGTGGATGAATTTGAGTTTTTGCGAACCATATTAGATTAATCTTATATTATATTATAAACTTTTGTTTTTAGTCACGATTTTCTCAGAATTTTTTCCACTGCGTAGGGTGACCGCCTCCAACTCCAACCAACTATATCTCCATCAAGAGGAATGCTAACTAAACCTTTTTCCACTTAATAATTAATTTGGTCCAAAAAAAGCGACTTAAGTCTCATTTTCACTAACTGCAAGACATACTAATATCAAAGTTCACTAGTGACCTCGAATATTTCACAGACCCCAAAAATTCTGGACTGATGGGCTGAAATCCCAGTTCGTGAAGTTCTTTCCAGAGCCCCCTCCCCCTCCCCCATCACCTCCTTTACCCCTCACCCCTCCTCCGTCCCTCTTCTGCCTAACCCTAGCCTCACATTCACGGGATGTTCAAAAATGCTGGACGTATGAAATCGGAGAAAGACGAATATGGACCCCATATCGATAGTCTACTGGCTCGTGCTCGGCCTGAAATCTCATAGTGAGATCTTATTCGTCGAAGCAGTCGAATCCCGAATAAACCTAACCAATGTAATCGCTTCGCCCACCAACTTCTCCAGACAGGAAGAATTCCCTTGTTCTCACACAGCAAATTTGTAATGACATTTTCTTCTCCCCCCTTCTCCCCCCCCCCCCCCCCCCCCNCCCACACCACTCCCCTTTTCTCCTCTTTTCCCCCTCTTTTCTCCCTTCCCTCCATCCCCACTGAAAAGCCAGGTTAATAGTTTACCCTTTCTGCTATGACGCAAGCGAGATCAGGCAACTTAAGACGCATCAGTCGGTCACGTTCATTGCACACACTGACGGGACATTTTAATAATGTCCTCTCATCAATTTTTTTTTTTTTGTCCATTAAACACTAGCGTGCCTTCAAATCGAAATGTCACGGGGTTTTTTTGTTGTTGTTGTTTGCTTTTTGTTATTATTATGGCTAGAATTTTTCCCAGCATTATCCAGAAAATTGATTTCTTTCACTCTCATTCTCATCATTCACTACTTTCTTCTGTCCATCTTGTTCCCGGCTTTGCTGGAGGAATGAGGCCGAGTGGTTAGGGACTGCAGATCAGTACTGTAGGTCGTAGGTTTGAATATCGTCTTGGTCATGTCATGCATGTCACTGGAAATCATTTGTTTGTACTTTCATGCGTCTGCATAATGGGTACCTGGCTATCGGCAGTATAAGTAATGTTTGACTGACAGTGTTCAGTGCCTTTGCATGGGGAGGTCTCTAGGAGTTGAACAAGTTACTGAAAGTTCTAGCATGCACGGGGTTAGTACGAGACCAAAGCACGTGAGCGAGATTGCCTGGATACGAGACGTCTAAAATTTTTACCAATGCTGTTGTTGTTCTCGTTGTTGTTTTTGCTGTTGCTGCTGCTACACCTGCTATACTGCTGCTATCGATGTGATGTTGCTGCTGCTGCTGCTGCAACTTTTATTAAAGGAGTTAGAGAATGACTGTAGCAACCTTTTCCTCAACTTCAGCAATTGTGGGGTGTGGAAGGGGAAAAGGTCAGGGATGGGCAGACCAAAGCGAAGGTGGTGGGGCAATGGATAATAATGATAATGACAATGATTCTATCACTTGCAGTCCTCTTGCAAAGGGCATAACATGCACTGTGTGGGCTGTACGGTGTCAGTATGAGTCAAGATAGAAAACCAAAGGGCATAATACTTGCAGTTCTTACGCAAACAGAAGAAGGCGTGGTGGACAGTCAAAAGCAAGGGTGCTGGGATGGGGAAGGTGAAGGGGGGCAGGCAAAAGCGAGGATATGGGATTGGGGAAACTTGAAGTTGGGCAGGCAAAGGCGAGGGGCTGGGGGGTG
>JAWQUT010000039.1:2421347-2437729 GCA_033807755.1 Ellobium chinense | reverse complement strand
GGGTGGAGAAATTGTAAACAAGAGTCAAGTTTAAATTTCACAATGATCAATATCGTGCATTCTCAATTAGATCTAGAGCAACCCGGAAGTTCCCAAAGTTTACCCTATACGTTGCCTTGAAAGTAATGACCTAAGACTGAGGAAAAGAGGAAAAACAAGATGGAAAAGACATTCATCAATTTTAATGACATGTCTATCCATTAAGGTCGAATCACATCAGGGCGTTATTTTGCTTCCTGGTGCGTGACTACACCCTGGGTAGCCTGGCTGTCGAGTCTCTAGACTATATAAGGAGCACAGCCCAGGGGCGCTGGATCAGGTGGGTGCCGATATAACTCTGCATTAGGATTTAGATATGGTTGCAGCTACATCTTAAGATGTCTGCTGCGGGAGACTAACCACCTATGGGTCTGTCCAGAGTGCAAGGGAGTCGGTTCTGTAAACCAGTAACCAGAAGGGTAGGACTAAGAGAGGATAAAGACAGGAGGTAAATTTCATTTGAAAGTGTTGCTGCCTGTTGTAACAAAATGCTAACCCGACAAAAGAGGTCGATTATCGGTGATTCTTGCTCGAAAACGTGTGAAATTAATGTTTTGTTGTTACGCAGGTTATTTGCACACCAATAATTTAGGGGGGTAATATGGATTGTTATTGTTGTTGTTGTTGATGATGATATTGTTGCTTTGTGACTATTGTTTGTTATTGTTGACATTGTTGTTGTTATTGTAGCAATAATGAGTCTTGTTGTTGACTGTGCTCTTGTCGCTGTTCTTGTAGTAGTGGGAGGACGGTGGTTGTTGCTGTTGTTGTTATTGTTGTTCTTGTTGTTCTTGTTGTTCTTGTTGTTCTTGTTCTTGTTGTTGTTGTTGTTGTTGTTGTTGTTGCTGCTGCTGCTGCTGCTGATGCTGCTGGTGGTGGCGGTGGTGCTGTTGTTAATTGTTGAAATGGTAATGAGTGAATGTCCACACATTAAAAATTGCGAAACAAAAGTTTTGTTGCTGAACTTGCATGGGCGAATTTAAACCTGGAAAATCCAAATCGAAGCTCTTATCTGGCGTCACTTTTATGATGCTTGCAGACTGCAAAAGTTTCAATCAGGGATTAGGAACTTCAAAAAAAATGGAGGTATGTCACCCAACATGGCAGCGCCTCTGGTCAAAGAACTTGATAATGTTCAGGTAAAAACGCCTCCAAATGCAATTTCCATGTCAGGAAGCATAGCTCTAAGGCTAGGCTATATTCAACCTACCTCATTCTTTCTGTTAATAGTCTATATTCAGTTCCGCTTAATCACCTTCTATTTAATAGCAACTTTTCTTTTCATCGTAACTATCGTTTATCACAACTTGCGTTATATCGCAACTTCCGTTTTTTTCGCAACTATCACTTTATTGCAACTTCTTCTTTTTCGCAACTTTTCCTCAAAAACCTAGAATTTTTGTTTTCTTATATATAAGTAATTGGATACCTCAACCCACTCCGGATAATTGCGGCATTTCAGAAACAATAAATACAGATATCGAGCAAAAATCCTCACAATAACAAAAAAACAAAAATCGGTGAATAGGGCCAACTTGCACTAGACGACATTAGATAAAGCCGCACCCTCATAACGCCATCAGCCCTGAGCCCGTTCCACTCCCTCCTCCCCCCTCCTACATCCCAGATCGATGATCGATCCATTATATCAAAGATCTATATAATATCAGATCGGAAAGAATGCATAGCAGTGGGTGGACAGTTGAGTGAGCGTTGAGGATGGGCTGTGGCAGCCGTCCCAGCTCGTAAAAACTCAGAGGGAAAAGGTTATCGGACTTACGGCCCACCCAAACTTCCTCCACAAGAAATTATCCAAACTACAGTGTCGCCTAATCGTAACCCCGCTGTATCACAATTAATTCTGTGGTTCGAAGGAGTTGCGATAGACGGAGCTGATTGTCTTTCCAAAAAGGATCTATACCCTGACGGACAATAAATAAAACTCAAAACCACAACAACAACAATAACAAAAACAATAATAATAACAACAACAACAACGACAGTATTTTTCATATCATTTACTCATTCTCAAATGTAATGATCATATCAATACATTTCAGCATTACAGAAAACTGCGCATTTTGCAGGTTTTGCTTTTTGGTGTTTTTTGTTTTTTTTGGGTTTGGGAAGGGATGCAAAAGTGAATTAGGGCCCTTACGTCTTCGATCAGCCAGAAATGGCGAGTTTGTTTACAATTAATTAATTGGCCGCTTGCTATGTTTTCATTCGGCTTAAGAGCGTCTAAACACATAAAATTGCTGCATAAAAGTTAAATGCTAAATCTCAAAGGCCAGAGGTCGACAAACATTTCGATCTGATGATGATTATGATGATGAGCGTCCCTCGTTTCGAATAAGACCATGACCTTTTCACTGGAGGACTTGGGCATTTCCGGTGACTCGAACATGGCTGATTGACCCTTTAAAAGTCACAGAAGGACCTATCTCAAGAAACACCTCAAAAACAGCTAACCCCCTTCTCTACTTATGGCATGTACGTTCTAATCCTTTGGTTTAAACAGCTCTCGGAAGTACCTGTACGTTCCGGAAGTGACGTTCTCATGTCGTCTCCTAGCTACTCTTACTTCCTATTTCCTATGTAATGAATTATTTCTACATGTCTGTGCAAGGACACAATAATCTACCATTGTAAGAATCACATTAGTGCATCGGAGCTGAATGTAACCTTAGTAGCTCTCAGCATGAAGAGTTCATGTAATTCTTACAATAAAAAGAGATCCCATCGTCAATGCGCATGTTCTCAGTTACCTGATAGAGCTGAAGTGCGTAAAACCCTAACTCAAACAATTCTTTCACGTGTTTACTTGTTAACGACAACTACATTTCAACTCTTTGCACAAAGTCATCTGTGCTCCGTTCCCCGACTTCAAACTAGTAGAAGAGCCTCCCTGCTACTATGCAATTGTGCAGTTGTTGGTTTTTTTTCTTGAGCATCTTGCAAGCTTGCATCTTCTTCCCTGTCCCCTACATCTGCCTGTTTCTGATATTTTTTTGTAGCTAGTAATGATCTTTCCATACCCTCTTCTTCTCCTTTTACTTTAATTTCAATATCAGTTCTTTTAGTACATTGACTTTGTCATACTTTATAATCCCAGACACGTGATATGAGACTAACGAGCTCTTGATCATTTGATGACGTGTGTACTTGAAAAACATGACGTCGCCAAAAGATCGAGAGACTCAGAATAAATAATAAATAAAAACAATAACCGGAAGTCATCGGGATTTGAAAAACATGACGCCGCGAAAGGGATAAAGAAAGGCAGAAGAAAAAACTTAATAAAAACAATAACCGGAAGATATCAGTACTTGGAAAACATGACATGGCGTAAGGGTTAAGGGACGCACAATAAAAAAATGAATAAAAACAATAACCGGAGGACATCAGTACTTGTAAAACGTGACGTCGCGAAATGGTTAACAGACTCAAAACGAAAACAAATAAAAACAATAACCGGAAAATCGTGTGACCTTTCATGGACTTTACAGCGGGCCGACAAAATGTTGTGGTGACCTCTTTTCTCCCACCCTTGAAAGGTTGTTGCTCGCTTATCCGTGGCAATTTAATTTGCTCACAACCGGAGTGTGGGCGAAAGCGAAAATCACTCAATCACCAATTTGATGACGTCATTACTACGCCCTGGCTTCTTCCTGCTACTGTGGAAAAACAAAACCCGAACTCTCGAGTACTGCAAAATCAAAGGCTTAGACCTGTTTCCGACCATCGAATGGGCGGACACTGCCAGTGGGAGACCGGGTGATTTATGTCGGATTTCTTGGTATGTTGGGTAACCTCCCCAGAGGCGGATCTATAATTCCGGAGGGAGGGAGTACCACCTGCCTCCTCTCCTATAGATATGACAAGCCAGTTCCCACTCCTCAATCTGTAAGAAAGAGTGTAACCACTCCCACGTGCCAGGTGCCGCTTCGCTTCCTCCACCCCCCCCCCCCCCCCCCCNAAAAACCCGATCCGCCATTGAATTTCCCATCTCCTGCTTTGTAAGAGTATATTTATCTTATCGTTTTATGTATCCATATTGGATTAAAATGTTACAGCTATACTATTAAATTTACCACAGTGCAACCTTCAGTTAATTTTACCTCACGACACGTGAACACTACATAAATTATGATGTGAAAATGATAGTTGAACACATTACTTGAGAACTTGCGCATTAACAATGCCATCTATTACGACCGTAAGTATTACATCAGCTCTACCTGCATGTTGAATACTATTAAGGGTGAATTCAGCACCGATGCACTACTGTCATTATTACGATGGTAAGAGATCCCACCGTTGCTGCTCAAGCTCTCAATTATAATAGCATACAGTCTCGCAATGACACTTACAGGAGTGTTGCGCAAAGTGTCTATTGCTTGATAGGAGGCAGACTTTTTATGAAGTTCTTCCCTGTTCTTCCAGAGCCCCCAGCAATAGAGAGTTTTTTCTTTACGCTCCACATCTGTAACGTTCAAGGACACTCCTTAACAAACTTCCAGAGTTCGCAGTTCACATAGAGGCGCTGGCCTATGAGGTAACGAAATGAAGTTTCACGGCCTTATTCGGAGAGCAAACAATGCCACTATCGATTTACATTTTTAACCACCTTTGATTCGCACATAAAAAACAGGAAACTGTACTGATCATGCTGGGCGGCTTCAAATTAATATGAAATAATGGATTGGATCCCAGGACGGTTTTTTTTTTTATTTTTTGATGTTCAGACAGCTAATTATATCCGGGAGTGCGCAATGTGAGTAGGTGGATAAGTGCGAGTAGGTCAAATCTTTCGAAATTTCTTCCTAATTACGGTGGGAAAAAATATTTTACATAAGACAGCCTGTGCTGTTAATCCGCGTTTATCTATCTTCATTTTTTTCTATCCTCACCATCGTGATTTTTATCGTTAATATTTCGGCACATTAATTCATCATTATCGTTATAAATTACTGTTATGTAATCAATGTCATCATTTCTGGGAACACGCTTTGACAGAATGTAATTTCGCATAAATAACTCAGGTTCTAAATTTTCGTCCACAAGTCTTCCTTGGATAGCTCTTCTCCATCCCCTTCCCCCACATCCTTATAAATTATTTGTTGTGCGGAAAACAAATTTTCGGACAGTATCCTTCCTCAGGAAACAGCACAGAATATTCACTGTACCACAGACGAATACACATTACGAAATAATACAAAGGGAGACGAAACAAAATACAAACAAATGTCAGATATAATCTATGATCATCATCATCATCAAACATCGTCATATTCATCACCACCGTTCACGTTTTCATCATATAGCTGTTTGACCGTTAATGCTTACATCCCTAATTTCCTGGCTCATCACGCACAATGTAGCCATACTTGTGCCGACACGCCATAAAACCGTCACTCGCACAAACAAACAAACAACCCTGGCCAGTCAGGTTTTGTGATTTGTTTACATCCCACCCCACCCCACCCAACAATTAAAAAAATGCACCAGTTACATAACGAGATCTAGCTTTAAGATAATGAATGTTTTGCCTCAGTGAATGATGTCCTTTGATGAACGAGCCTTAATGACGGATAAAGTAGAAAACGATCCATTTCACTTCTATTCTTCTCTTCCTTCTCCTCTCACTGTTTTCGATTGTTCATCGTCACCCATTAACAATGTACGCTGACTTATCGCTAAGCACACAATTACGTTCTGGTGTATTGAATAGCTTCGTTCAGCGATTCTGGAAAATAGATGGCATTACGTTTGAAGTGTGTGTCGTGTATGTGTGTGTGTGTGTGTGTGTGTGTGTGTGTGTGTGTGTGTGTGTGTGTGTGAGTGTGTATTTTGTATGCTAATAGTTATATCCGTCTGTCTGTCTGTCTGTCTATCTGTCTGTTTGTCTGTCTGTCTGTCTGTCTGTCTGTCTGTCTAGCCGTTCCTTCGCCTGCCTCTGTGTTCTTGCCTGTCTTCCGTCTTGCATGCATGTATGTCTATCTCTCTCTCTCTCTCTCTCTCTCTCTCTCTCTCTCTCTCTCTTTCTCTCTCTCTCTCTTTCGCTTCACTCTCTCTTTGTATGCCTGGGTGTCGATGTGAGTGTGATTAGGAATAGTTCAGAATTCAATATTATTATATACAATTATGATGTACTTTGGAAAATGAAATGAAGGAAAATGAGGACACGGGTGACCTGAAGAAAATGTGGGCAATTATCTATTCATTAAGCTGTTCCACAGTTATCTGAGTATAATAATATGCCACAAGGGAATTTTCATAATCATTGTTAAAGAGCACATTTAATTTTTCTGAGAAGAAGGCCAAACACAAATCTTGATTGGTCAATGAAGCCAAAACACCTTCCACTTGCCAGTTCATCTGGCTGCCCGATACACTACATGCTTTTACCCTCAAAACAATGTTAATCTCTAAGAAAAACTAAATCTAAACAAACATTTCCTTAACACTCACGAGTGAAATTACTAGTTCACACAAATCAGGACAGGTCAAATCATCTGGCCTTCTTACACATCACAGATGCCTCTATCCTCAAAACAATGTTATTCTCTGAGAAGAAGTAAATCTAAACAATTTTTTTCCCTTAACACTGACGAGTGAAATTACCGGTAGTGTTCGATTAATTTTTTGTTTTTTCTGTGCGAACTTTGGCACACTTCTTTGACTGTTCTGCTCAAGCAATTATTCCAAACATGAGTAAAGTTCACTACTGTTGGGAGAAAAAAGCGAGGAAACAGAAGATCAGCAAAACAGTGGTTGCCATGCACTTTAGAGTTCCAGAGAAGGGGGGATGAGAGGAGGGAGGGCTGGGCAGTGCTAAAGTACTATCAGTAAAAATATCAGACTAAATGGAAACTTGATCTCACGCAACTGTTGCGAGTTTTTTTTTTATGGGTTTTGGAAAATCCTGACAAAGAAAACCAATAAGTAACTCGATGTCGTTGATGTAAGTTTTCGCTTATACTTGTAAACCTGATATGTCTGATGTGTTTTTCTGACATGCAGAAAACAATAATATTGGTTTCTGTAATTCTCTGTTATCATAATGACGCAAGTCGCGCTGGCTAAAAATGTTATTTAATTGTAGGGTGAAAAAAAGAGAAGAGAAGAGAAGAGAAGAGAAGAGAAGAGAAGAGAAGAGAAGACAAGACAAGACAAGACAAGACAAGACAAGACAAGAGAAAACTGAGACCACCATTAATAAGCACTATTGCGACTAGATGTCCAGGGGAGGGAGGGGATGTTGTCATTTGATATCACTGTCGCACTATGCCCTATTTTTCCGCTACTGTGAGAACTGTTTCTCTGTCACTTTCTTGCCCTACAAAAATATAACAGTTTGGCGAGCATGCGAAAAGCCACGTGATACGGACGTCTGCGTTATCAAGCCTTCGTTTCTTCTCTAAACGCCTCTAGACATTATGGAATTGTCTGTATTATGTTCATCATTAAGACACTATGTGAGCACCGGGCTGACTCCCAAAAGGGCTTACCCGAACCTCAGCCATCTAGTCACCACAAACTCTCTCTCTCTCTCTCTCTCTCTCTCTCTCTCTCTCTCTCTCTCTCTCTCTGCTTCCTTTTGTGTTTCAAATTTCCGGTCTTTCCCAATATCCCTGGGCCTGTGTTGACCATGACCCAACACTACACTCCCACCAATTGTCGCGCGCGCTGCTTAATGTGTTTCTAATCGTAAGGCAAACATGCTGCCCTGTTTCACACCTATTTCAAAGAATCAGAGGACATTGGAAAGTCGCTGATTGCTATCCGGGCCACGACATGGAGACTGTGACGTCAGCAAAGCTCTAGCCTTCTTGTACGATGACGTCGATGTCATGTCGTGACATTCCGTATCTGACGTGCTTAGCAGCTGTTCCGTGCGAGTTACGGTAGGAAAGAGAGCATGAAATACACCTGCTTAGCAAGGGGCCGGAAGCGGATCCTGTAAATTTGCGCCTTAATGTTTAGATACGTGAGAGCTTACGCATTGACGATGACATCTCATGCCATCTTAAGAATTACATCAACTCTGCATGTGGATCGCCCCCAAGAGAGCATCTAGCATCGATGTGATAATGTAATTTTTACGATGGTAAGAGATCCCATCGTTAATGCGCAAGCTCTAATGTCAATTTCAGTGATATCATTTTATGAAATATTATTTTCCCCTCCGTAGGGGAAAGCGTAAAGGAAAGCTCGCTCTTTGTCAATTATTAGGAAAACTCGTGAAAAATAAGGGTAAAATAGATAAAATGTCTGGTTTACTTCAGTGAAATTATACGATTTTTTTTTTTTTGCACTGTGTTTCAGTAACGTAGGTTAAACGAAAAAAAATTATTCTCGCTATGGGGGTAACGCACGTGACCAAAGTGGCACCACTGGTTAGTGCCAGCAAACATTGACGGTGACATTTTATAACATCATATTTCACAGAAATAAAGATCTGAGACGATGGGATGAAGATAATTTAATTCTTCATAAAAAAGTGTTATTTCCTAACAGCATTTGAGCCTCTGTTAACAGTGATATTGTTATCAGAAGCAGTCTAAACTATATGAAAAGAATATAACTTAAAATTGGTAAAATTGGTAAATTACAACCTTCTATAGCAGAACGGGCAGCAAGTTCTGTGGCGAAATGCAATAATGACTAGACCCTGAAGTTTTAGTGTACAGCAATATTTATTATATGCTAATACTTTGCGTCATCTGCTGGGGTGGACTGAGTATACATGGGGATGCCCAATATGCAGTGACGTCGGTCAGGACCCCAAGTAACCCAAGTCCACTAAATCGTAAACCGGACAACAGCAAATTCTGCTTAATTGCAATATCTTCACCCTACAAAATATTATAATTCCATCCTATTCATTGCAACTTTTACTAACCTCCCGAGAAATTGCTATTAATCAGAACCGACCGTACTGTAAGCCTTTAACAAATCAAAGTCTTCACGAACAATAAGGTATGCAAATTACCTGTTGAGTGCCTTGCCTTGGACAATGCTGGAAAGGTGATGAGTCCTGAATAGACGCACACACAAACACGTGCTGAGTAAAACGCCTGGCACTAAGTAAAACTATGTCTCACACATACTATCTCACACTAGTCTAGGCCTAAGGTCTTTTCAACCATGTTGACACAAGCCCATATCATCGACCAGTACAAACAAAAGACAGTCAGTGGCACAACACAATGGTCAAAGTGCTCTGTCTGTCAGATTAATATTTGTCAATAATAAAAATGAATCTGCTGCTTTAGGTTTTGTTCCTCGCCCAGCAATAACACAACCATGAAACGAGTCTAGTCTATACACCACGCTGGTCCACACGAATACATCACAACTTAATAACCATCATTGAGGGGATACCTTCAGCCTGATAAAGTCGTAACATCCATGTGCTGCCATTGACAAAAGACGGAGGATGCGTGGAAAGAAAAACCATGCAGTACTCGCACTCTCACGAACGCTTCAGTTCCGTTCGGTTTAAAGTTCGTTTCAGCGTGCGTACGAAGGAATCTAAAAGTCTTTTGCCACCATCGGCGTTAATCACAGGGCCGGCGCCACGCACACACACACACACAGCCCACCTCCCTGAACGGACGGACGCATGCGAAGAATCCTATCGACCATTTGCAAATTTCTGCCCGCCACGCCAGCAGCAGCAGACGTCACTATCACGCTAGCAGCCTGGCTTGGTCGTTCTGTCTCATTACATTTTGTCAATCTGAGGACACGGCGACGGGACACGATAACAAACAATAACAACAACAACAGCAACAACAACAACAATTAGAGAGGCGCCCAGTAGAGCGTAGGTCTTCACCACGGGAAGTAAAGATAAAAATCTCCTGTCTAATCTCAATATATGATTACATCCACGGTTAGCAACCTAGGTTGGCCGTTCTATCTCATTACTTTTTGTCAATCTGAGGACACAGCGACGGGACATGATAACAAACAATAACAGCAGCAGCAACAACAACAACAACAACAACAACCAGAGAGGCGCCCAATAGAGCACAAGTCTTCGCCACGGGAAGTAATGATGAAAATGTTCTATCTAGTATTGATGAATGTTATCAGCGGGAGTGGCTGGCTCTAGTCGTTCTGTCTCATTACTTTTTGTCAGTCCGAAAAAAACCGCGACTCTATACAATAATAAACAATAACAACAATACAACAATAACAATTAGAGAGGCGCCCAACAGAGCACGGGTCCTCGCCACTGGAAGTAATGATGAAGATCTGTCTAGTGTCGGTATGGTTATTACCATAGCTAGCGACCAGACCACAGCAACGTCAGCAAGTAATGAAAATGTTCTATCTAGTACTGATCATTATTATCAGCGGTAGGGACCTGGTCTGGTCGTTCTGTATCATTACTTTTTGGCAGTCTAAGGAAAAGGATACGGGATACCATAATAAACAATGGCTACAACAACATTAACAACTAGAGAGGCGCCCAATAGAGCGCAGGTCTTCGCCATGGAAGTAATGATTGAAATGTTCTATCTAGTATCGATGACTGTTATCAGCGGGAGCAACCCAGCCCGAACGTGCTGTCTCAGTACTTTTTGTCAAAGACACGGTGACTGGATATGACAAACAATAACAACAACAACAACAACAACAACAACAACAACCAGAGAGGCGCCCAGTAGCGCGTTTGCCTTCGTCAGAGGCAGTAATGATGAAATTCTCTATTTAGTATAGTAGGACTAATTTATCGTCATCGCTAGCATTTGGCCTTTCTGTCTCATTACTTGTGTCAGTATGAGAGCACGGCCAGTAACAATGTCAGCGTCGCAACATAATAATAACAACAACAGCAACAACAACAACAACAACAACAACAACAACAAAAACATGCATTTCTGTGTTATCCATTGAAAACCTAATAGAATTCAAAATCTGCACTCCTTCAAATTTGACGTCATTTAACAGTAAATAAAATATATAATATGTGAAGAGCAGTTTTATTTCCTTAATGTTATATCCCTTTGTTTCAAAAATATTCAGAGACCACATACCGAGTTTTGGTAAAACGCTCTTAAGGTATGAAAATATCCTCTCTGGTATCAACAAATGTGTGGGTGCATGGTAAGAACCCTTCACATCTCTCCAGATATGAAAATTAAGTTATTGATAGAATATTAATCCCCATTCATTTCTGAACCGTTTGCACTTTATGTGAAGTCATTATCTTTAGTAGTTCCAAAGTTAGTAAAAAATTTGTAAACTTGCCATAATAATATATATTTTGAGAAGATTGAGATTAAAGTATTTTTATTCATACCTTTAAGCAAAGGGTGCTACATTAAAACACCATTTAAAAAAACAGTATTAAAACTTCATTTTCATTAATAAAATTTACATGAAATGAAAGCTAAATGAATGAACTATCTGATTCCGCAGAAATCTCAGTTTGGTCGAGAAAGTCGAAATGCGACTTTCCAAGGCCCAAGCTCAAAATTACCCTTTGCGAGAACCAACGGGTGTTCCCATACGGCCTCATAAATAATAACACATTAACACCAAATGGACAGGCGTCTAGTAGAGTTTAGGTCTTTCGCACTGCATTTAAATTCTGAGCTCCTGTTTTTATGTCACAAATAGAAAAACCTTCCCCCCTTCCCAAAAAAATAAAATCTATTTAGGAGGGATCATTTGTCTTTGGATCAACACCTTTATCCAGATCCTTCGTGTGAGAGAGAGAGAGACAAAGAGAGAGAGAGAGAGAGAGAGAGAGAGAGAGAGGGGGGAGGCTGGACTGAGCGAGTGAGCGAATGATGGAAGAGTGGTTTGAATGAGTAAGAGAAATGAATTGACTTTAGAGAACATTGTTATTCTACTGCTCATTTACAACTGGTTGTTATCTGAGCTAAATAAACATATTGTTACTGTTGTTGTTGGTGGTGGTGGTGGTGCTGTTGTTGTTGTTGTTGTTGTTGTTGTTGTTGTTGTTGTTGTTGTTGTTGTTGTTATCGATATTAAGACGAGACAAAGATTTTTTTTCTTTTTAATTATGCACATTGTCTCAAAAACAAGCAAACAAACACCTTTAGGAATGAAGGGTACATGGCGTTCTTAACGTTTGATTAATCTCGTAATGAAATACGATGCCCCATCCTACCTTCCAACATAGTCAAAATCCTTCGAAAGGCTCAGTTCTCCAGATCCACACCAAGATCAAGTTTAAAGAGTTTTATTCCTACAAAAATATTTGGGGTTGAAGATCTCTCGTGACGCATCTGAAATTTTGTGAGATCGTGGTCTAGCAGCTGCAAGCATTGTATGTAGCTTTTCAGACAAAGGATCTCTACATAAAAAAAAGACGTCATTCCCCTTGTCAGGCGGGTGTGTCCTCATATGAAAAAGGAAGTGCTTGAAAGACGGTGCAGAACTTCTTGGTTTACAACTTTCATTTGCCCACGCTAATTTCGTAGTGTGCTTTCAGCAGACAACATCTTGTATTGCACGGCTCTCCGATAAGTTTGTTTCGTAAAAATCTATATGACAAATAAGCCAAAAAACAAAAAAAAACACCTCATAACAAAGCATAATTTCCTTTCCGGAAATGATGGTTAGACTAGATAAGAAAAGTGCATGAATAATATAATAATAATTGGGTAGAGAGAGACAGAGACAGACAGACAGACAGACAGAGAGAAAGACAGACAGACAGACAGACAGACAGTCAGACAGACAACAGACAGACAGACAGACAGACAGAATAGGAATGAACTGAACGGAGACGACATGAAGGACAAGATAGACGTAGGATAGAAGATTTAATCTTTGAGAAGCCACAAAATTGGTTACAGCAAATGCAAGGCAGGCAATACGATAGATGTGCCTGGGCGTTAACGATGCCACAGCCACAGTATTCTGGTAATACTCTATAGGTTACAAAAGCCTCGTCGAATTTGCCTCTATAAGCCAATAAACTGTTTTCTCTACGGTCACTTACAAGAAATTCCACACTCTCTAATTCTTCTTTAATAGTTTGCAGTATTCAATGAACTTATTAAAAATGTTAAAAATGATGTTCGAAATAAAGGTCTTTCATTTCATTTTTGAGCTACGAACCGATACATCGAAAGGCGTAAACAAGCTAACTAGTTTCCTTAATGACAAGTGCTCCGCACAGAAGGCCACACCGAAACCGTAGTAAATGACCCAAACTTCAGGTTTAATTTACAAAATCAGGAGAGGATACTTACTTGTTCACAGGCAGGTTCATAAATCTAAGGCCCAGTCTGCATTACTGTTTTCCTAAGGCATATGATCAAACTTTATTTGCATTCAAATGAGAATCTGTAACCTTATAGTGATATGTACTTATTACCAGCTCCCAACAATTTATTGTGTTGATTATTGGCTCACTTTTCATCATGTTTCTCTCTACATCACACTGTCTTCTCTGTCATGTAACATTCTTTGTCATGTTACATTCTCAGTTACGTTACATTCTTAATTATGTTACATTCTCGCTTATGTTACATTCTCAGTTATGTTACATTCTAAATTATGTTACATTCTTACTTATGTCACATTTTCAATTATGTTACATTCTCACTAATGTTACATTCTAACTTATATTACATTCTAAATTACTTTTTTTCATTCTAAATTATGTTACATTCTCACGTAAGTATGTTACATTCTAAATTATGTTACATTCTCAATTATGTTACATTCTCAATTATGTTACGTTCTCAATTATATTACACTGTCTATCAAGATACCCTCTATTTGATGTTACCTTCTCTGTTATATTATCTTCTCTAGCACGTTCTTGAGATGGCTGCTATCTTAATGTCGCTTTAACCCTTCGCTATGTCATTGGTGCAAGACTATTAGCAAAATGCTTACAGGATGGTGGGGAAAATATAATTAAGTAGAAAGCTGAAATGTGGCGCACCATTTTGGACCTCATAGCTAAAATTTTGACCCTTAGTCCTGCAAAACTCTGGCCCAGGATTTTGGGAGAGTCATAGGATATCTAATTATGGATATCTCAGGACTGTTTCCTGAATAGTTTAGCTTTCTACATATTTTTTCCATGTTAAGTATTCATGCTTTTGCACTACATATTTCTCTAGTGCCGTTGTCATCAAATTGCCATGGGTTAATCTGCCTGTACGTCGAAATACTTCATTACACAGGAAGTGTGACGTATGGGGACGTACTAGCACTCCAAACATTTTGAAGTATAGGAAACCTATGCAAATAGAAAACACCATGGAACTTAAAAGATTATGTTGCTTTTTGGATATTGTATTGAAATTTTTTGTTTAGGCCACTAGAATTAAGTCTAATCCGGTGCGTTTGTGTCGTTTTTATGTAGAGTGTCGTCAGTTTGTGACTTTGTGTCCTCTTGTTTAATGCTTTAATGTACTTTTTGGTACAATAAGCTTTCTAAATAAACTTGTTAAATTTGGTAAAACAGAAACGCTATACCCTGGACGTATCCGTGCGTGTAAGAGATGTTCGTAATAAAGCTTAAGAACGTACATATTCGTCATACATAGCGAATGAGGTAACCTGCAAGTTCAGGGAAAGCTGCCTATTTACTAATCGATGAAAGAGAATGGCAGAAAGACGTAAACAAGTGTAGAACTGGTCAATGGTGTGAGAGAGAAGAAAGAATAATGAAAAACAAAAGAGGTCAGAATCGCTGGCTGGAGGAAGAGAGTGAAGGGGAAAAAATAAAAAGCAACCTTCAGGCAAAGATTTGTGAATGGAAGCGAGAGCAGGAAAGGTTTAAGCTTGAGAAGACATGAAATATGTCAACGGCAAATGTATACCATTAACGAATCGATGATTTAGAGGGGGGAAAAGGACAAAGGAGTGTGTGTGTGTGTGTGTGTGTGTGTGTGTGTGTGTNGTGTGTGTGTGTGTGTGTGTGTGTGTGTGTGTGTGTGTGTGTGTGTGTGTGTCTGTCTGTCTGTCTATCTGTGTGTGTGTGCATGTTTATGTGTGTGTGTATGTGTATGTGCGTGTTTATTTTTGTGTGTGTGTGTGTGTGTGTGTGTGTGTGTGTGTGTTTGTATCTGTGTCTATGTCTGTGTCTGTATGTATGTATGTTTGTGTCTGCGTGTTTTTTTCTGTGTTTGTGTCTGTGACAGAGAGAGTAAGAGAGAGGCACGGGATATAAGGAAGACGGAGGCGGAAGAGAAGAACGGACATAATCTGGGTGCTTTTGGAGGGGAGGGGAGGGGAGAGTGATGGACAAAAATAAAACATTCTAACAAGACTCTGAGAGCAAACGCGAGCTGAGACTGGGTTTAATCTTTGGGAAGCTACAAAAATATCGCCAGCTCGGTTTACAAGTGTCACTTGTCCTTGGTTAAAGTCTGGAATTTTCCAAGATTTATTTCGGTTAATGCTAAGGAGGAGTCCTTCAACAATATATAGGGACTATCTATCTATCTATCTATCTATCTATCTATCTATCTATCTATCTATCTATCTATCTACCCTGGTCTCTCTTCGTACTCTATCTTAAAGGAAGTCTAAATCAAACCATACAAATGCATCAAACTGTCCGGTCCAACTTTCCGAAGGTCTGTCTATGAAGATGTTTACTATACTTGCTGGCATGACCCAGAAATCAGACAAAGCAACCAGAATCGGACGGAGAAAACATCGTCTAATCTAGAAATAAGATCCGATTACGATGACGTCACACCGACTCTCGTTTCCTGGTGTACTCTCTTAGACAGAGAAAGAGGGGAGGTAGGGAGGAGGTACAAAGGCAATGGGAACGAGAGAAGAAAGAAAGGACAGAATCGATGATAAGGAAAGAATTAACAGCAACAACAACAACAACCCCCCTCTCCCCCGCAAAAAAAAAAAAATTAAGGACAAAACGTTGTGAATGAAAGTAAGCGAATCCTGAACTAAATAATTGAGAAACCACAAAACATGTCAACAACAAATGTATGACATTAACGACCCGACGAGCGAGTGAGAGACAGAGAGACAGAGAGACAGAGAACAGAGAGAGACAGACTGACAAAAAAAAGAGAACCCCGGGAAATTGGATATGGAGACTGGGAGACTGGATGTACAAAATCGCTGGGAATGAGAGAGTGAGAGAAAGGAAAAGCTTCCGGCAAGAACCTGTGAATGAAGTACGACCGGATGCCAGGCTGGGACGGGGGATTTGGCGGGCTTTGGAGTTTTGTGCGTCAGATCGCGATCGCCAGAAATGAAGTGCGAATGTCTAAAGTCAAATCGGCGCAGACTGTGCCGTACTGTTCAGCTTCCAGCCTCTACGGCAGGGTTAAAGAAGATGTGGGTGCGGGGAATGG
>JAWQUT010000039.1:2410975-2421278 GCA_033807755.1 Ellobium chinense | reverse complement strand
GGGGGGAGGGGGGAGGAATGAGGATGAGACCGGAAAAGTGCTGTTTATGATAGGCTTCTGTTATTTGCTTACTATCTTAACAATGGCTTCTCCTACTAAGCTTTAAGTCTGACCGTCACAAAATGCAATCGATTCCGCTTAATCTCAACCTTACCGCACTGAAGCATGCACCATAAAGACAACATTGACAAAATCAGGAGAATGCTATAAAGCTGCGAGCTTTGTTTTCACATTTGACATGAAGTTAAAACCCTTAGTCTGAATTATGTTGCGACTAACAGAGTATGACAGTTCAGCGAATTGCGTTTAAGTGAGATCGGCTGTGTCATATTATATTGAGATGGAGTAAGGTAGAAGGTAGACGAAGTTTAATAGGTTAACGAAGACCTGGTACTAAGGGTCCGGCCGCAGCTGACAAAGCAGAGACTGGTAAGAATATAACTGATGACAGTGAATTCCAAAGAATCGCGTTATCCATGGGCTGCATTAACCGTATTACTCCTAACGTGATAGAATTCATACTTCTACATTGCCGGACTGGACGACCTTAATATATTGTAGCTTTCTCTTTCCCTAGCAAAAATTTTGAGAATGATAATAATATTATTAATTAATCGTTAATGATAATGTCAGAGATGGTGGCAGTCCTCGTTTCTTGTGATGATTAGAATGATGCATGAGGCAATGTGAGGTTTTGAAGTCCTTTTCACAACCTGAACACGTGTAAGTCTGAGGGTTGTGGGTAGGCTCTAAGTCGGGTGGTTATAGACTTTGTGTCTTTCCATTCAGGTATAAAAGAGTACCTGGTTTCAAAGCTGGAAGGGGAGGGGGGAATGGGAACCAAGGCGCTACACCGCGGAGACCAGCAATGATTGTGTTATGTCTTTAGTTTAATATAATGTATTTATATGTGTAGTCTTCTATATGTATATACATTATAAGTTGCCGGAGCCTACTTGTTAAAAAAAATTGGACTATCAGAGTCGATTATATAAAATCTGTCCAAAAGACAGATTGTGTAGAAATAATCCTATAACATGAAACCACACTGCAAAAGTGGTGAAATTAAGTCTTAAATTTGTAAAAAAATAATTTTTGCAGGCGGTGTTTCCCAATGACTCTAGCGAATTTCATTTGTGCGGGCCTCTGATATGCAAAAGAAGGCCAAATTTTTAACCCCTTTTCATCTAATTTAAAATGGTGAAAAATCTAAATGAAGGACCCCCACTGTAAACAGTTTGTCATAATTTGAGCACAGTGGTGGCATCAGACCTGCAGTCAAGCCATGGCCATCTCGGAACATTTCTGTGGTTTGAGGAGAAATTTGTATTAAATGGCTCAAAGAGGCTTTTACAGTTTGGCTCCTGCAACCCTAAATCTTATGAATGAGACGTTCGCTAACGGGTAAATAGAAGTCCTATTTTAATTTCTGTTTTCATTTTCATAAATCAACCCCCTCCCACCCCCTCCTTCACAGGACACTGCTTTACAATCTTTTCATAATGTTTAAACAAACGCCATCTATTCTGCCTCTGCTTCTAGTTCTCTCCCACTCCTCCCGCTCCCATTCCTCCCGCTCCCATTCCTCCCGCTCCCACTCCCCCCGTTTTGTAGGTCCTTTGACCACTATGTTGCAACACTCGATGTCATTAGCACATTCATTAGAGATTTCAAGTGCACAGCACGAAGTAGGACACCCCTAGTAGTGATGGGCGGGATTCGAATCCGAATTTGAATCCATCGAATACTCTTACCCTGGGTTCGAATCCGAAACTGAAATTCGACATTGATCTTGATTCGAGTTCTTCGATTCACAAGAAATTTAAACAACGAAAATATAAAGGTTTGGATCTCTATCCACATGTACAGGTGTAACCCTTTAGCTTTATCTAAAGTGAAAACACATTATAAACGACTTCATGTAGAATCTAGTTGCGATTTCCTTGTCACTCTAAAATGTAAGAGCCCTAATTCCATAAATAGCCCTTTTCCTCTCGGGACTCGAATCCGGATTTGAATTCGAACTCGAATCCTAGCTATGGATTTGAATCTGGATTCGAATCTTCTAGGATTCGAATATGCCCAACCCTACTCACAAGCAAATAGGAAGCTTTCTGTTCTTGAGTAAAGTAAACCGACCGGACGAGCGTCTTCAATGAAACATATTAACAGTCATATCGGGCAAGGACTCTGTCACAGCGGAGCTCAAGATTCTTCTCCTAATTATCAACGTCCCTGTTTATTCTATGACAATATTAGTTTCTCCCTTTCCCCTTTTTCAAAACCCTTCTCTAAGATCAATTAGAGCTTCCGCTTTGAAGAATATTTCCTTTTTTTTGTTTTTTGAAACGGAAACTGTCTTGTGAAATGTGAAATAGAATTTACAAAATGATATCTCCTCTCGAGTAAATGAATATTATCCTAGTAATTTCCTTCCATAATATTACGTGTTTGACTATAAAACATTTGCTTTGTTTTGTTTTGGGTTTTTTTTTGTTTCGTTTTGTTTGGTGTTTGTTTCGTTTTGTTTTGTTTCTCATTTTTCTAGTATATGGTATCACTGCAGTAGACTACTCAGTGAACCTAACTTCCGGTGTAAACAAGCAAAACTCGCTTCCTGAAGTAAAAGATTCATCAGCCATTAAACGCCAATGTAACAAACCATATCAGGCAGTCATATTCCGCTGGTCATGGAAAAGTAACAGCGAAAGTAACGATTGCTGGAGTTGTGCCTCGCAATGCCCGGATGATCGTGTATGCATAATAACTGAGAATGATCCATGAACATTTTGCACATCAGCTGTAAAGAGTTTGGAGATTCAGGGTCAGGTAAGAGGAATGTCGTCAGGTAACAGGAATCTCAGAAGGCTGTGTATAAGGATGTGGTAAAATGGATGATAAGGAAAGAGAAAACGAACATTGGATGCAATTTTTTTTTTTTTTTGGTGGCAAGAAATGAATCTAAGGATGAAAATGAAGAATTCTGTTTTTCCACGGAAGTGGAAGTGGAAGCTGATAATTTTATGAAACCATACCATCAGTTGCCCTAGCTTTTTCCGGTTCTTTCGTCTCAGTACAACCGGTCTGTGTTTCTGAATGTTTACAAATGTTGTTTGAACAACTCTGTTTTTACAGACTGATAATGTTAACAGATTTTAAAGCTAGGCTCAAAACATTTTTTTTCATAAACATCCCAGGTAAATCCTGCTCTGTGTCTGTGGAAAGTGATAGTGTGGCTTCGTGGAAAGTGAAAGGATTTGAGAGAGATAAAGAAAGAAAGAGAGCTAGAGCGAGAAAGCAGGAAGAAGAGAGTGAGTGAGTGAATGAATGTTTGGTTTTTATTATAAGTTTGTAAAGTGCCTAGGGCTTATATTGCGGGGAAAGGGCGTTATAAGCGGGTAGGCTTGATGTCACAGATTTTTCAAAACATTCAAGAGGCAGACTTGCTTGTATCCAATTAATAATGATGGCAATGGGAGGAAACATTAATCATAGCGAGCAGCGAGAATTCATGATACATGTACCTACCTCCTATCGGTACATGCACTGTCCATTGCAAGGGTCGAAGCCAATTCGTCAACGAGTAAATGAGAGAGTGAGTAAAATCCGTACCTGGCTATAGGCAGTGGAAGATAGCGCCTAAAAGTGGCAGCGGGATTGTTGGCTCTCCCAAGGAGTTGAGAGGGTCCTAGAGTGATCAGACCTGTCTGTTGTAATAATGTGAAGTTGCGTGACCGTATATTAGCTTGGATTTGTCCAGCATTCAAAGAGACATAATACACGTATATAGCAACACAAGACAATGTCAGCAACCCAACACTTACTTGCACTCGCTGCATCTGGACTTTCTTCGCACGCACTGGGTTTGATAGGCACATGTGTCACCTTGCAGTTTTGTCATCTTCACCTGGCACAAAATCTGCAATGTCTGACAGAACGATAATATGTCATTCATTATTAAACGACCGGGTGAGTTCTGTCTGTGGCACTATAACCCAGTCCCACTTCTACCCAGTTCACAAACCGTGTGATACAGTGAAAACTGTTGCGTGGTCATGGCGGGCTAACTGCTTGTTTTTCAAGCGCACGTCAATCAGCTGTGTGACTTTGTTGTTGTTGTTGTTGTTGTTGTTGTTGTTGTTGTTGTTGTTGTTGTTGTTTTGGTTATTCAAGAGGGATCGCGATTTCTGATTATGCAGATTGCATTTAGTTGGAATCAACTACTGTATAATGAAACTCAGAAGTAGAGACTGGTGACAGATTCTGCCTGTGACCGCACGGAGAGTCCTTCGGTGGTGGTAGTCGCTGGTAGTGTGCCGTTTTACAGAAGAAAAAAAACCATATTATTATGCTCCAATAACACAACTGCTATATAGAAGACGAGTACACTTTCACGTTCCGTCTCACTTGATCAATTCTATGGTCGGTTGGTGGGTCGATTGATTGTTTGATTGATTGATTGATTGTACTACCGATTGTTAATCGACTGAACAGCTGATTGGTAGTTTGTTTGATTTATTGAATGAGTAATGGTTTGACTGAATGTTTCACTATTTGAGTGGGTGGTCGGTAAATAGGCTGATGAATCGATTTGAAATGTAAAATTGATCAAGTTGCCATGTAATTTGATACAATGAAAGTATGACTAACTTTGTGGTGTGTCTGTTCCATTTTAACTAATTACTGTCTGAATATTATTTCCATAAGATTTATTGGTATCGTAGTACACTCCTATTGTTATCATTGTCGTCAGTTTATATCCTGTCATCAGTGCCTGTGGTCTACCATTTTTTGTACTTTTATGTACAGTTGATTAAAATAAACTTTCCTGTTTCCTGTTCCTGTTCCTACATGGACCTTATAACCCATAGTCTTGCAAAATTGACAATAATGCGCTTGCAAGTGAAGTTGTAAGACAAAAAGATAATACTTTATCAAATTTATCATTGCAGTGTGCTGCCAAAAGTATCTGACCTTTCGAACATTTCAAGGATGATAGATAATAATATGTCATTTATTGTGAAGGTACTGATGGTGTCATTTTTTTTAAACAGATTGTGTGGCTTATCAAGTTCATGCAGGCGACCATAAAATTCTTCCACGGAATAACTGTTTTGGTCATTTCAGGGACTATAGAAACTACGAAAAAAAATTCTCAGAAAACTAGAGAATATCCAGCACTATACAAAGGTGTTTTCACTGTGAATTTAATCTTTCTTGCATGTACACCACGATCTTGTTTTTCTCCGTAAAACGGCAGCATTGTGCAAGAAACCGCCAACTCGTCCTATCCAGGGGGAGTTGCTCTTCTCAGGACAATTCCGCGCAAGATCTAATATCTGGCAGTGACCGTCTTGAGAAAATGCGCAGTTTTCATCTCATCAGGAGTAACTACTTTCAAAATTGAGCAAGAGTAAGTCGTTCTCTTTTTCACGAGTTTCGGTTTTCTGTCTATGCACCAACCACGCGCACGGAGTGGGGAAGGAGTTATCCCTCGGGAAAAAAAGTTACTTGTATTTTTCTGTTAAGAAAAAAAAAGTCGGTCGAAAAAACAGTCAGCTCTAAAGTAATCAAGAAGGTAATTAAAAGAGTATCAAATTATGTGGCAATCTATTGTTTCTTAGGGATTGCTCGCAATTATTGTCCTTCAGCAATCAATATAAAACGTTTTGTGATTGTTGTTCTTGTTGTTGTTGTTGTTGTTGTTATTCTTGTTGTTGTTGTTGTTGTTGGTATTGTTGATGTTGTTGTTGTCGTTATGCTATTGTTGTTGTTGGTGGTGCTGGTGTTGGTGGTGTTGGTGGTGTTGATGCCGTTGCTGCTGCTGCTGCTGCTGCTGCTGCTGCTGCTGCTGCTGCTGCTGCTGCTGCTGCTGCTGCTGCTGCTGCTGTTGTTGTTGTTGTTGTTGTTGTTGGTGTAGTTGTTATTGAAAGTAGGACTATTTCATAGGCCCCATGGGGAAATTGGTTTTTAATGCCATACAACGCTATACATCTGAGTCATAATATAAACACACAGAACAGTACATATCATGCATATTTATAAATATAAATTTGAAAAGAAATACATGACAAAGTCATTGCTTGTAGCAATGCATTGCCCTTGTTTCCTATCACCATTAGAATTTATCAAATTTCTCCCGGTTGCCTTGTAGTTTATTTTGATTAGAAAAAAAAAAGGCAGCGAACTTTCTTTTTCTCTGAGCACTCGTGAAAAGAGAAGGTTAGAGAGAAATGAGTGAATCTGGAGGGAAATTTCAGCAGTTTGCCGCGACACTTAAGCAAATTTCTTAAAAGCTCTGACTTTACAGCAATTAGGTTTGATAGTTCCTAAAAGGCGTTGGTTTACTCTTTCAGTGTAAACGACAACCGGTTGCTGTAAAGTCAAAGCTATTCAGAAATTAGCGTAACTGACTTGACATTCTGCTGGAATTTCCCATGAATCATGACCCAACGAATAGTCCAGTGGCGGATCAACGACCCCCAGAACTACTCTTATGACCCCTTCCCTTACCCGCCTCTGAAGGACACACATTAATATTTGCATTGTGAACAAAGTGCAAAAGTTCAGTCTGAATGCATACATCAAAGCGCAATGAAGATATCTGGATTTGGCTTGGTCAATGTAGCTTTCTAATCGGCTTTTTTTTTTTCTTACCTAACTTCTGCCCGGCACTGCTCAGGTTGCACTTAAAGATGAGCCACCGCTGGCGTCGTGCCCCCTCTCCCCCCTCACCCCGGCCCCCAAAATAATGTCATTGAATAGCTTTTTCAATTCAAAAGGAACTTACAGTAGAGCTGGCAGTTTACACGCCCAGATCACTGGCATTCTAACAAGAGCCTTCACTGCCTATATACAAGTATCCCATTTTGGCTGAGGAAAATGTGAACAAAATGAATTCACAATACATGTACCATAAGACCACGGTGTGAATGTTATACAGCAAGCGAGTGTACTATGCTGAGGTGTGCTGACATGTGGTGAAGACTGTGAAAATGGAGATGTAACTTATGAAAAAGAAAATACGACATTTATTTACTTCGTTTACAATTCAGTTCAATTCAATTCTTTTTATTAGACCTTGCAGAGTTCTGCACTAGAGCAATGCAAACAAATACAAAAATACATTTCAAAATGGTGAACACTGAGGGCACATACTTACTAACATATTGAAATGAAATATTTATGCTTATCTAACATATGAAGGGTAATATTAATGGTGATAAGATACATAAAAAATCTCATCATTCTACAGTGTCATATAATGTTACACATCTCATTCATAATACAAACACTTAATAGTGGACATCATACATGTAAAAACATAATATTACTAATGAAATACATTAGAACGTTATGTTTCATCATGCAGCTATGTACTTGAGCACTTCGGGAGGAGGGGAAGTTTTATAAATATAATATATACTTATATTAGTAGGCCTACTGTTATTTCGCTCGTCGTATGTAATCGTCTCCTCTCTATTAAAACCATGAGAAGTTGCATTTATCTGTCTAGAAAAAAATGAAAGTGTATTCTTTTTAATATTTGACGTGTGCTGCCTGTCTTAATCACCTGACTGGTCAAGCGAGCTTACTGTTTCTTCCGGGTTAACATTACCCATAGTTCTGAGTTTGGTGTGGGTGTGGCTGATTGACTTCCTTCCGGTTCGCGGAGTTCAACGCGTCGTTTCGCAGATTAGTTCACGGTGAGGAAAGCACCATGATGGTGATTGGGTTGGTAGTTTATGGGTGTATGGCATGTCACAGGCTATTAAACCAAAACCTTTGGCTCCAAATTACAAGAGAGGGCAACAGACTCGTAAATTCACTGTTGTAACGGTCGCGGGTGGGATCTGGATTTGGAGAGGGGGCAGAATTTTTTCACCCTGGGCAGCGTTTGTTTGATCCCTGCAAGCTGACAAAATGGAAAGCCACAATTTTCCTTGGCAAAGGAATTATCAGTTTCTAGGCAAGTCAAGATGGCTGCGTCTAATGTGGAAGAGAAAGAAAACAATGCACTGGTTTGCGAGTGGTGCTTGCTGTACTTATATCTTTGCCTCATTCGTTAGCATACATACCACTGTTGATTCCTGTCACATTCTCCCTCGACAAAAGGCCACTGATAAGACGTTTTACTAACAAATTTCCAACTGCAGATGGCTACCGCCATGTTGACAAGTTTTGCTGTTTTCGGTTTTGACAAATCACGACACATTTCTAACAAGCCTCCAGTATATAATGTGCACCTTTCTTCGCTGGGACTGGCTCACACCAACCAAAAATGTAACCCCGGACTACAGCTTATAACAGTGACATCGCAATTATCTTAACACTGTTGTTAGATCTAGCCTACATGCATTGGCGCTAAGTGCACCAAGACAACTCCTTCTTTCTCTCTTAGACTCCCATCAGATGATACAAAGAGAAAATGACTTTTTAACGGAATCGAAAATCAAATCATCATTGCTCTCTCGCCTTACAGAAATCTTGTCATTCAAGAATTAAGAGACATTTTAAAAAGGAAGGAAATCCCAACGTGTCTATGAAATATGTACTCTACTACTACAATGCCCTGCTCGTTTCGACTCCTTCTGCCTTAGGGCAATTATACAACGAATGGAAATAATCCGCTTGCGTTCTTGAAGTCAACGAAGAAAGAGAAGTCTGAAAAGGATAAGCTGTAAGTCACTAGTCTAGGGGAAAAGAAAAGAAAAGAAAAGAAAAGAAAAGAAAAGAAAAGAAAAAGAAAAGCAAAGCAAAGAAAAGAAGAAAAGAAAAAAAAAGAACAGACAAGTAAAAGATACGAAAGAAATAAAAATGACCACAAGAAAGGACTTGCTGATTTACCAGAGGGAGATCTGCCCAAAGCAAACAACACAATCTCTACAAAAGTCTCCGAACAGGTTGTACAATCTAAAGAACAACCAGTCTGGTGGCTTCTACCACGGCCTTGGAACCTCTGTTAAAGTAACTGGACTGTATTAGCTGAAGATGTGGGTATGTTAGCTGGGCACACTCAACTGCGCGCTTTCCACCAGCTGTTGGAGCAGTTTGTCTCAAATTACAGAGAATGCATCTTACATGCTGTTACATCGTGGCAGAGCGGCCGAACGACCACGGCTTTAGACTCAAGATCTCAGGTCGTGGGATCGATTTCCGACAATGCATGGTGGCGTTGAAAGTGCTTTGAGAAAAGATTCTATTTAAACTTTCTTCAGTCCACCCATCTTTAAAATGGGTGAAAACCTGACTGTCGGCAGCGAATGATAATCTCAGAATATTGGTGATAAGCGCTGATAAATGTTAGCAGTACTTTATGCTCCTCGGGGAGTTGAGAAAGCCATTGTGTAATCTGACCTGCTGGGGTGATAATAGTGTAAAATTGCCAGAGTGGGCATTTTCCAGGATACGAGACTTGTAAACATCATTATATATATTTTATCATTATTAACGGCGTCTCTACTCCTTTTCACACCGTCAGTGCCTCTGTCCTTCACCTCAGCTTCATTCATTATCTCCTCAGTGGCTGATGGTGAATACATTTATGATTTCTCCGCCTTATTATTAATGTAAACTGAAGACTTCAAAAGCATATGCTGTGTCCCCATCGATTTCTTTGTGTGAACATCCCTCGGGCTTGTCAGCTTGTTCATTACCGTTCACGCCTGCTTGGTCAGGTGTAAAGATTCTTGTGAAAAACTTCACCTTTCATCTTCCAGTGCTGTTCGTTCGTTGCTCACCATTCTAGTGCTGAAAGGGAATTACAGGGATAGGTTGTTTTTTTCCTGTTGCTGTTGTTGTTGTTGTTGTTGTTGTTGTTGTTGTTGTTGTTGTTGTTGATGCTGTTGTTGTTGTTTTTCTTCTACTTCTTCGTGTCACTCTCGTCCTTCGTCTTGTTCTTCTCGTTCTTGTTCCTATGGTAGTTGTTGTTGTTGTTATCATTGTTGTTGTTGTTGTTGTTGTTGTTGTTGTTGTTGTTGTTGTTGCTCTTCTTCTTCTTCTTCTTCTTCTTCTTCTTCTTCTTCTTCTTCTTCTTCTTCTTCTACTTCTTCTTCTTCTTCTTCTTCTACTTGGTGGCAGCGATTATGGTGGCGGTGGTGATGGTGTCATGAAGTAATGAAAACATGTATCGGTCGATCGGTAATGAACACATGAGTGAATGAAAAAAGATCAGATGAGTGAGTGAGTGAGTGAGTGAGTGAGTGAGTGAGTGAGTGAGTGAGTGAGTGGGTGGGTGAGTGAGTGAGTGAGTGAGTGAGTGAGTGAGTGAGTGAGTGAGTGAGTGAGTGAGTGAGTGAGTGAG
>JAWQUT010000039.1:2366387-2377237 GCA_033807755.1 Ellobium chinense | reverse complement strand
GGGGGGGGTTAGCTCATTGACAGCCCCTATCTTTTCAAACCTCTGACCCGAAATAGCGCTGCTTTAATTTAACCTAAACTGGCCAGGGAAATGACAAATGCATTAGAACAGACCACAGCTAAGGTCACTGAGCCCCTGAGAGGGAGAAGAATATGATGTGATAAACAGATCACCCTTCCTTGTAAATCCAACCGAAGTAACCTCAAAATTAATGCGTGTGTGTTACCTGAGACGGACAGCTCTTGCAATTCTACATGAAATAATTATGCCCATGAGTGACAATAGTTATGACTGTCTACGTCATTAAACCAAGACTGCGATCTCTGTATCAAAACTCTAGACCTGGGGTTTGTTTAATGTGAATGTGAAGGTATGAGACAGAGAGGGGGAGAGAAAGAGAGAGAGAGAGAGAGAGGGGGGGGGACAGACAGAAAGACAGACAAACAGACATACAGACAAACAGAGACACAAAGGGAGAGAGGGAGAGAGAGACAGATAGGGAGAGAGAGTAGGACAGTATGAGCAAATGATGGAAGAGTGGTTTGGACAAGTGAGAGAAAGCATTGATTGTTAAGAATTTTGTTGTTGTATTGCTCATTTATAACCTGTTCTTGTCAGAGCCAAACAAAACACATTGTTATACTGTTATTGCTAGCTTTTGTAAAACCTTTATTTCTTATGAATTATATTATTATAGCGATGTTATCTGAACGTAACTGACCGTTTGGTACCGTTGCAAAGCAGTATTTATTTGGGCTGGGGGAGAGGGGGGGGGGAGATGCGGAGGGAAGAGACACTTTCGGAGCAAAACGGCTGTTGATGGCGGCGAAGGAGCACCCATCTAGCCTAACTAGTGGATAGGGGAGGGGAGCCAATGGGGACGTCAGTAGGTTTATACTTGTTGGGAAGGGCGGGAGAGATGGGGGCGGAGGGGTGGTGGAGGAGGGGAGGATATTAGATGTGTTTCTTTAAACTAGTGTTGTCTGAGCCATGTACGGATGATTTTCAAATAATTTTGCCTACACATTGAAATAAATATAAAAATCAAGGCTGCAGAATTTTAATCATAGGAACACTTGACTCCACACAAACATCGTGATATGTTTATATACAATATTTATTTACAAGGTATGGACATGAAAATAATACAGAACGCCTGCAATACAAATTTCACACACAGGGATAAATCAGCATGAAATGCAAAAATAAAAACCTCCGATAATGCATGTGATTATGTTTATTTACTTTAAAACAGTATGTCGTAGAACAACATGCTTCCCCTAATTTATGCATATAATTCTTTATGCTGACCATTATCATAAGAATATTATGTTCACTGTGACCCCCAAAATTCTTCCAAAGATTTATACTTTTTATAACATCACTCTAACCTACGCAGTAACATTGTAATTTGAACAGATGTCGCATCTATTGGCCACCTTATGCTGTAAAATTATCTCGTCTCTCTGCGAGACAGAAAGTTAAATCTAAACTCAGTAAATCCCTTCCCGTTTCTCAGTCAAATCTAACAAAAAAATAATTCACCAGAAATGTTCCCAGTTAGCCGTGCGACAAAGATATAAGACAATATTTACAAAGTGGTTTTTTTTTTTTTAACACAAAGAAATACGATGCATATTAAATTAACAGATGTATTTACAATTTAAACAAAACAATGAAACAGGCATTCAGAATTTTTTTCGGTGTCATTTGTCGTGATCTGCCCTTTGAGACAGACGGAATATGTATTTGTATTTACAAAAACGAGAAAATAATCAAAGTACTTGTGTGCATGGCACATACATTTGCGACTTGACATCAGCTTGGAATTTTCGGGCAACGAACGCATGCTTAGTGCAAGCAAAAATTCTTGCCTGCTCACCGTAAGAACATGCCCGATTCAGATCGACCTTGCTGATAGTGCACAAAACTTGTCTGTTTCGGAAATTACACACATGTGTGATGTGTCCGATACTGAGATTTTGGTAATAAAATACATACGTATGGCATTCAAAATAAATAAACATTTTGTTGGAAATCTATATACAGATATTTACATGGTTGAGCTGCATCTTTTAAAACAAAAATGTTGTACAAGTTGGGATAAGATCTTAAGACTGACTTTGAAGCGAGTCCCCATAGTCAATTTCAATGAAAATTGAACGTGTCACGGTTTACGTCACGTGACTGATTTTCATGTTCTTCATATTTTCTATGAATTCACTGCATATTTTTCATAATGTCATTTTCTCATGAAAATATGACCAGTGCAACTGAAAAAAAGATATTATTTCAACATATTGCCCTGGTTGCTAAGAATTTTCGGCCAACATCAAAGCTGAAACTTCAACAGTGTATTTCTCAAAAAAGGGCTTGTGTCTCTGACAAACTATATTTTTTCTGCTAATTAAGTTAGAGCAATAATTTTTTCACCAAAAGAAAAGGGTTCGGCCAACTTGTTTGCTTATTTCAATATCCCAATACTACCAGAAATGCGAGATGTGTCTCATTTTGTCGGGCGTTTACACATAATTATCCTATTAAATATCAAAACAGCCGAAATGAGCTACATTCGAGATATCTCAAACCATTCTGGAGCTGCTCGTTAGAACATACAACTATATACATCTTAATCCATTCCACACTCCGAATAATAAGGTCACATCACTTTCAACCAAAGCGCTACTCTTGATTCTTGGCATCCTTTCGTTTTGGGGAGATTACATAAAGAAAATGGTGATTCTGATTGAATATGTACTGTACTGCATTGTATTTTGTATCTATCTGCATGACTGGACATAATTTGCTGCATTGAAAACACATCATTGTAAGGCGTTACAAATCTTTAAGCCACTCTCTCAAAAGATTTTGGAATCTGCGACTGACGTAGCATGTCTCCAAAAAAATATCACTGCGTGGTCTTCTACTGTAGCCATCGCTGCAGCTGTTCGCAATTTCTTGCTGCCCGGAGAGCATGTTCACTGTCTGACGCGTCCAATTTATCACAAGGGACATCCAATCAAAGTAGGTGCGCAGGTTTGCACGTTCCTCAACGTGTGACTGAAAATAGTCTGCTGACAAGGACATGGAAGAGTTGAACCGGCAGAACAAGTCCTCATATTTCTTCATCTCGCTGGATAGCAAACCCAGGTCTGTCTGAAACAAAACAAAACAAAACAAAACAAAAGTTATCACAAATATATAGACAACAATTGAATAAATATTATAAATATAGAATCGACAGTCTGGAGCATGAGGAAAACATTTTATTTAACAATTGGCACTGGTGAGTAATTTTTTTTTTTAAATCATATAGACAAGATATGTGAACAAGTTTGATTAAGACGTGTAATATAAGCTAACTCCAAATGTGGTATTTTAAAAGTAAGAGGTTCTTTAACGGTGTAGAGTACAAATCGGAAATGTATTTGCATACCACTCGGGACCATACGCCAGAAAGCCCATATGGCACAGCTTTGTCCTTAGCCGACGCTGAATAATGCCAAATCAGTCTGCCGGTTTTCAGAATTAATCACAACAACAAAATAGTAAAGGCAAGGTTAAAGGAAAATAGACCGATACAACGAAATGCCCCCGAAAATATGTATCATACCATACTGCCCCTGAATACACTTATTAAACTTTCGAATTGTGACAATGAAATCATATTTATGCCCTCTAAGCTGGCGATTTTGAAAGATTTAGAGAGTACCAGTCCAACATATAGATGGAACCCTGCTGATTACGTATACGTGGGAAATCCTATATACTCGTTTTCACAGCCCTCCCTATTTATAGGCTAAAATGCAGGAAACAACCTGCATGATGCATGATGCAATGCATTGGCCTTCACTGATTGATAGAGACTATGTGCTGTTGTGGGCTACTAAGCTACAGGTATTTAGAGAAATTCTACTACAGTTTGTTTCACGGACAAAAAAAAAACCGGCATTGTTTTGGTAATAACTTGAGTATTTATCAGCCGATTTTAACGAAATTTTGTATGTCGCAGTTTAGCAAGTAGGCTTAATAGCGATTTTTTTTTCCAGGTCGGTCAGTACAGTTTCAACCGTTTTTTTTTCTCTTTGTCTCTGTTATGAACATTAAAGCGTGTGCATAGAGTTTACAGTTTTACAGTAAAGAGATGCGGTGATGTCATATTTAAGTGATATTCATCATATCTCGCTATGCTGTAAAACTTCTGTCATTTCAGTCATAAGGACTGGAGCTTAGGTACCCATTCTATAGCGACTAATTGACCTACTTACAAATATCGGACAGAACCCAATTTTTTAATTCTATTAAGACTACTCAGTGTCACCTCACATGCAATTTTTTTTTTTAAATCCGTCAAGAAACAAATTTAATATTGCCAAAAAACTTTTTTTGTGTTTTTTTTCCCCTTGAAACGAACTAAAGTGAGGAGTCACTTGACAAAGAACTTAAATCTCTGACATGACCAGCGTGGAATATTAGTACATGTATTTCTCTGACTTCACAGATAATGAGCTCCTCGATTTAATGGGTGAACACACTGCTGTGGCCATTGTGTTCCGTTAGGAGAGCTTATGACACTGTTTAGTTGCATAACCTGGGCTACGTTAAAAAACTGTCTGCCTTCTACGGAAGTGCACCAGTGGGTGGAGGTCGGATTTTCTTTTTGGGTCAGCCACGATTGTCTCGGTCCGATTCGAGTTTTCGTTATCAAATTTCTCTCTAATGTCCGCAGAATCATAGCAGCTGTGGTATATATTATCTTCATAGTTCTGTATTTTGGAAGATTGGCCTGAAGTTTGATATACTGTAGCTTGTGTATATTGTAGGCACTGATCTTGCAAGACTTTAAAGCAAGGATAGTGATTATCCATACACTGACAGATTATTAAAATGTCGTCATTTTCTTACCACGTGCACGGCATCTAGGAGGTTAGGGAAGCTGTCGCTCATGACAATCCCATTACAAGGACCAACCATCTGCAAAAAAAACAAAAAAACTATAATATTGTGCTCTAAAAGTAAATCTGCTATTTACAATGTATTTATAAATTAGACCCAAATTCGTGACAATAAGTAGATATAGAAATAAAAACGCTGTTAACTTCTATTATACTGTACATGTAGGATACTGAATCTATTGTTCCATGTAACTGATCACTGAAAATTAACTTACTAACAGCATGTATTAAATATGTCTGTTTCTGGCAAGTTGTGGAAGTCGACCTACCGGATGTGATGAAAGATCGATGGTGGATTCAAAACAGTTGAGAAGGTGATTTCTCACTGCTACCCTCCTGTGATGCTCGGAAATGTGTGCCTTGACCGGCACTGATGCTATGGAGATGCATGCAACCCAAGCTGGAGAACAGATAGAAAAATTAGTCACTACCAACTGTTCTGAAAGCTGCCCTTCATCAACAGTAGATCTGACCGTGCAGTAGCGGACCCAGAAATTCTCCTCTCCTCTGAGAAATCGGAAAATTTCTCATCTCAGAGAGAGAAAAAGAAAGACAGAGAGGGGGGCAGAGAGAGAGAGAGAGAGAGAGAGAGAGAAAGGAGAGGGGAGGGAGGGAGAGAGGAGAAAGTGCAGTCCTTCAGACACACTACTGTAGAAAAAAAGAAATTATACTGAAATTTTGCCAAGAATCACAGGGCTGAAGAACATGCATATGACAAAGCTGAAGAACATGCTTATTGACAAAGACAGACCTAAAAGAACATTCAGCAAAATATGAATGCAGTAAAAGGGGCTGAAGCGTCAAAAAATCCTCTCGTAAAGCTGATATCTTGGATGACTTTTACCAGGATCCTACACAATAATGTTAGCTTACCAGATTGCGCAGAAAAGAAATGCATGTGACATTCATTTTTTTTTGTGACGTTAAAAAGCAAATATATGCTAGTAGATACACGGTTGACATGAAATTTGCCAGAGTCAAAAACACAAGATTCATTCTCGGCAGACAGCGACGTTAAGCGAAGTGTCTTTTTTTGATGACAGTGACAATGGTGACTGTGACTTTGATTATGATAAAATTTAAATGAGTAACCTGATGGCAGTGGTCACGAGCAAAGTATGATGATAATGATGGTGAATATAATGATAATTCATATACCCAGCAAGTAGAATAATTGGTGTGTCCGCATATTTGGAGGTAACTGTTATTCAGTATCTTGCAACAGACTCTCACAACAAGATGACAGATGTGAAGTATGATATTTCATGAGCTACTTGCTCACCTTATAAAGGTCCAAGCGATACCTGGTGGGCAAGGAAGCTGCGGTAGAGCCTTTGTGTCTGATCATCTTGGGAATCCTGAGAGCTCCCGTGTCAAGTTGGTAACTTCGTGAGCTTTCACTATGCATAAGCCTCACAGTGGGTCTTTCATTCGCTGCAAAAATTTCCAAAGAAAAGATACTAGAGCAACATTGTTCCAGACAATGTTACCAATACCACGTTGGCCAACCTGCAAAGGTGTGAAAAAAGTAATTCCACTACAACTAAATTTAACTGGTCCCAAGTCTTGAAAACTCCGCAGACCGCCCCAGTAGTCTCAGACTTTGCCTGAACGGCAGCAACTATGAAAGAAAAGAAGCTATGACGCCAGCTGACTGCAGCTAATACTATAGGAAAACGTTCATGCTTCGATGATCTGAAACTATTCAAGATTAGCCCAATGAGTTCCACGCTTCCAGTGTTCATTTTTCACATGAAATGCTGCCGGAACGGGGAATCGACGATACAAAGTAGCGCAAGTTGTTTTGGTCGCTGAATGGGCAAGATCGTCATTGAATTCAAAATGTCTTTGATCAAAGCTTTATTCGAATCATGAAAAGGGAATTTGTCGGTCTGAAGTAGCTTAATCCCCACTGTGCTGCTGTACACTAAGTGTCAGCACCGGTTTTCAATCTCAGTCCAGCCCATTGATTTTTTATTTTTTTGAGGGGTTGCTTTTTGTTTCGTACAAGGCTCGTAGGTACTAGCTGACTTCAGTAGCTACTCACCCTTTGCAAATTCTTTGAAAGACTAAATAACAATGCCATTAGCATATTAATTATTTGGAGGGATTAGGGATTTTCCATCTTCCGAAGACTCACATATCGGGGTATTCAAAACCTAAGGTTATAGTGGAAAAGAAATAAAATTACAGTGCAATGGACGCTTTCATTACCGAGCGAATGGTTTCCGTTTTTCTTCTTTTCACACGTCAATATGGTACCATACTGTTGGATAGAGAAGGTGCTGGAACTTCACAAAGTTACAAAGTTGCAAATCATAATTATACTGAAATTTTGAGACGAAAGGCGTAAACTGGTATTTTCGTGGTAGCCTATTTCGATGAGATATAATTATGGTTGGGAAAAGTGATCCAGTTATCTCATAGCATTAGATACAGAAGAGACTCATCCGTTGTTTAAAATCCCCCAGAGGTTGACACTTGAAGATCTCGCCGGAACTTGGCTGCGTTATTTCACAAGATTTGTCGGCAATTTTTTTTAAATTTTGTCCTCTTGCAGTTTTCTCCAATCAGGATCAGTTAGGCAGCATAAAACACATTTATTTGCCTTCGCTTTTACTTTTACTGCAGCTGCTGTTGATGCAGTTGCTAGTTTAACCATGCATCTTAGTGTGAATTATCCTAGCCAAAGATGGCAACAATGGTTAGCTATAGACATCAGCATGATCTCGTAAATAATCCACGTAGGATGCATTTTGAGCAGCACAGTTACCGATTGTCTAGTCAGGGGACAACAAACTGCTGACTTAGTTTGGCCAGTGTTGGATTAACATGGCACACGACCCCAAGAAAACAAATGCGATGCCAAAAAATGGCCTGGAAGTCCATGGACCTCTGAGAGGGGCCGGTTTACTTTGGATCCTTTAAGAGGCGCAGGGCCCTGGGACGATTGCGGCATGTGCCACATGGTCAATCCATTCCGCATTAGAACCTATTTGTATAATAATATAGTGTAGTTCATAAGTCTTTGTAAGGGTGTTGATACGTATAATATAATATACCTGTAGGCATTAAATACTCCCGACTATACTGCATTGGAACAATAGGTGGCCACATCCCCTACTGAACTCTTTTAAAATCGGAGTGCGCTGTAAATTCAAATAATGATATCATTAAATTCAGAATTAATATATTTATATTATTCATCCGTTAATATCATGTCTAAGAAAATAAACCTGTACCATTTTATCCCTGCAACATTGTTAGTTCTTTGATTATAGTTACAGGTATCCATCTAGTAGGGAAATTTTGTTAATGGCTTTTGCTCAGTATGTTTCCCTCACAGCATATTATCATTATTGTTAATCTAAATTATATTGCAATGGCAAAACGTGTCAGAGTGGAATAATAACTTTAAACATTATATGCATATGGTAAACTCTTTCTCTCGTCGTAGAATTATAGCTTGATACCAGCAGAGATATTCTGCACCATTATATACGACATCACCAAAAGAGTTCCATGTCTAAATTTCGGCGCCATTCTTTTTGCAGAGTACTTAGGGATGCACCTACAATTTGGTACTTATACACACATGGCACTGCACCTGCTAAATGCCTGAACGAAAATCAAGAATTTTCTTCTCTCACATATAAAGGTTCCCCGTAAAATATCCCCATCTCAAATGATACATCAAACAAACCAAAAAAATGGCGTCCCGAGTGATGCCGAAACATGCCGAAGCAGCTTTGGTAATTCGGGTCTCAATATAATCCGCTGTTTTGCGTCACAACAGTGCAGGGGGCATCACTTTGGTATGTCAAGGGACACAATCGCATGACATAATGTTGTCGTGTTCCATAAGAATCTGATTGAGAGAAAAACGCGAATGTACGTAATTATTTTACCAGCATAATGAGACTCAATTCATCATAAAATTGATACATCCTCGAAGATCCGACCAAGTATAAAAGGAAGCCCATGACGGGATTTTTCACTAATTTGAAGACATTCGCACGCTTCACATCGGGTGAAATTTAGAGAAAAATGCGATAGCGCAAAACTCTTTTGCCATCATACAGACATTTAGTTCACCATAAACCTAATACATCCTTGCAGGCCCGCCTGGGGTAAAATAGGAGGGATATTCACTAATTTATATGCAATCGCAAACTTCACACCAAGCACGATTTTTTCAGAATTTCTTCAGTAAATCATTTCATACTGCAAAGAAACTTTGTAGATAGTTAATTTACATGTTTTTTTCGACGATTCGGTAGCCTAGACAAACGTCCGAAAAATGTTCAGCATTTGAAACATGAAGGCAGCTCCATCTGAATCGAGGCAAGCTTTTAGGTATTAAAATGCCAATAGCACCTGACTGGCCATGGGGAGGGGATGAAGGGGTTGGATTTGAATTTTAAAGACTTAGATAGGTGAAAATACATTTGTAGACTCAGAAAAGGTGAGGCTTAGTCACTCAAGTATAAACTTTGTGGCTGTTGCCAGGTGGGTAAGTGTAGCGAGCAAGTGTTGATCAGTATAGACGTGTAGTGGAGAGGCAATAAATACAACAGCTTCTCCTTATAAACGCCACTGACGTTTCTACGTTGATACACAAATCAAGTCTGTTGTGCAGGAAATAGAATACTTCTTTATTGGTGACCAGCAAACAATTCACTATGCACGGACCATAACAGCCAACTCAACTCACTACTGTCTAAAATACTACCTCCGTGCCTTTTATACTAACTTCAATAGAAATTCTGGAATAAGTGACGTCATCATCATATGATGCGCAAAAACAAAACGCGCTAGTCTAGAAGGTACGTGCAGCATCTTCTAGGCTGATTAAAATCAGATCTAATACATACACCTCGGCCGCTAGACAGCCTTAATATTAGCGGGCGGGGGGTGAGAGGTGTGGCGCACTGCCGCCTTAGTTAAAAGAGAGCAAAACTAAACTGATCCCAACAAGGAGGTCAGCTACTACTGCAATATTCTCGAATCATGAAGGACCGGAGTTGCGGTCCAGGACCGTAGAGTAAAGGGGGTGGGGGGAGAGCGGGCACCAGCCCAAGCAAACAACAAGGTTCACAAATGTTACAGTGAGGTTACCCTGTTTACTGAGTGAAAAGGCCTAAAATACTAAATAGTCTGCTTCACTGCCTAAGTTCTCAAAATCAAACTGGTTCAGGAGCATTTTTCTTTGGGTCAAAATTTGTAGGAAAAGCTAAACAACATTTTTGGAGAGTATTTTGATCTGGGACCCTTGGATAAATTAATGAGAGGTGTAAAACCTTATATTGCCAGCAGTGAAAAAAAAACATTGGCATCATCATACCTGAAATCGCGGAGAAGTCCATCTTTTGGCAAACCTGTTTCAAGAAGCCTTAGTCACAATTACTTCTCTCTACTTAGTCTACCTATGGAACACCGTAGGCTTAAATATGTCTTCTCCTAGGATGTGAATTTGATTATCTGTCCGTCTGATTATCTGTTTATTTATTCATTTTTTTTTGTCTGTCATTTGTCCATTTGCCTGCATATGGTAGCTAAATGTTCATATCTTGTAACATCGATAAAAAGGAAGTAAAGTTGAATTGAAAAAAAAAACCAGTTTTTATGTCTTGTATTTTTTATTCAGTTTTCTAGCTGCGGGTGCCACGTACCAGAGAAAGCAGATAGTTATACTGTTGTTGATGAGGCACATCTCCTATCTGGTAATAAGACATCTGCGCATGTATTTTGAGGGTAATGGCAGGATAGGGCAGTTTATAAGCACGTACATGAATTCCAGTAGATCTATTAGGGTGTAGCAAAGGTGCGTCATTATACACAGCCGCCTTTGAACGTCTCTCTCTCTCTCTCTCTCTCTCTCTCTCTCTCTCTCTC
>JAWQUT010000039.1:2334003-2361376 GCA_033807755.1 Ellobium chinense | reverse complement strand
GTTATGTATTTCATTTGTAATATTATGTATTTACATGTATGATGTGTATTGTTATATGTGTTTGTATTATGAATGAGATGTGTAACACTGTATGACATTATAAAACAAGTTCCCTACGGGGTAAATAAAGTCGTATTTATTATTTATTTATTATTAATGAGCTAACCTACTTTGTTCTCTGGAAATAGCCTGAGGCCCCAACTGGGTTTTCATGGCGATGGATCAAACGGAGAGACAGCAAAACACTTAATTGGTCATGGGCTGTTAAAAGTACTTTTTTTTTCTTTTAGCCCAGATGCTTATCTCCAGTACTGATCAGGGGGAATGGCCAACGAAAATTAGGGTTTTGAGTGACAGCAGTCGAGAATACGTTGTAGTGTATTGCACTAAGATTTGCCCGTGTGTAACCTATAATTACTGTACGTAGTACTGTGGTTAGTCACGAGGATCTACCAAACGAACACACGCCGTTGTGGAAAACCCGATAATCGTCCCACCCGCTCGACTGTGCAGCGGAACTAGAGTGCCCGCTCTCGCTCTAGTGCTGGTAGTCTAGACTCGTGAACCGGGAAGTTGTACATTTATCGTGCCGTCTCATCCATTCATGGTTAACCACTCAGTTTTATCTAAGTGAATAACTGAGCACAAGAAACCGTAGCGGGAATTTTTTCTGAGAGTCTGATGCTGTACAGTCATTCCACAGTTGTGCCTACTTGACTGGTTTATGGCGCAAAATGTTTTTCTTTCTTTCTTTCATTCTTTCTTTCCTTCTTTCTTCCTTTTGTCTGCTAGAGTGCCTGCCTGTCTGCCTGCCTGCCTGCCTGCTTGTCTGTCTGTCTGTATGTATGTATGTATGTATGTATGTATGTATGTATGTCCATTACAGATTTAAAAGTGGATTATATAAAGTAAATATCTGTAAGAGCGAAGCATCATTTTTGTCTAGATTTTCTAGTATAAGTGCAATAATTGGCTCTTATAATATTTGACGACGTAGATGTAAGGATTATGGATTTCAGATCTTTGATCTGTAGCTTGCTGGTCATACTTGTACATCTCTAGTGTCCTGTAACAATTTCCATACTGATCTGATGTAAGTATTGAGGTTTCTTAATATATATGATATCATATCATTGTACCCTGTACAACTTTGGATATAAAGAACTTTGATATGTATGTATGTATGTATGTATGTATGTATGTATGTATGTATGTATGTAGGTATGTATGTATATCTGTCTGTCTAAAAGTACGACTCTTAAAGCCAATGGAGTAAGATGATATAATTGGGATATATATAGAACACACAAAATTCAGCCAAAGTTACCTTTAACCCTCTAGTGCCCAGCGTATCAGATCTGATACATTTCGTGGAACAAAGAAAAAGCAAACCAAGATCATCATCCCACCATAATAGTGTGAAGTCGCATGAGCGGGCATTAGCCTGGATATGAGACTTATAAACCACATTATTATCATTATTATTTTTTTTTTTTTCATTTTGATGCTTGTTCCAGCATAGTGGATTCAGAAGTGATCAAAAAACTGGAGCTCGGACTTTTTGTGCCATTGTAAATAGGGCTGGGCACTAGAGGGTTAAGTAAAACGAAACAAACTTAATTAAAGAACTGCACCAACGGCTCAATGGTTACAGCATCGGCACCGCCAATACTGAGGCTCATTATCAACACCCAGACTGCAGCAACAAGAACAAGACAAATCAAAGGGTGAAGAAGAAGACACATAGCAATCAGAACATGAACGGCGAGATAAAGGTGTCAAAAGCATAATTTAATACCAGGCTATACAGTGGTAATCATACACAACAATAAATCTTTATATAGTATAAAAAAACAAGTCTGATTCTTGAACATTTTGTACCCATAATTTGATTCTGTAGCATTTTATAATACATAGTCCACATAGCATTAATTATCACACAAATGTGAGATAAAGGTGTCAAAAGCATAATTTAATACCAGGCCATACAGTGGTCATCATACACAACATTAAATCTTTATACATTTTAAAATACAAATCTGATTCTTGAACATTTTGTACCCATAATTTGATTCTGTAGCACTTTATAATACATAGTCCACACAGCATTAATTATCACACAAATGTCATGTTAGCAAACGGATGAGATATGTTGGGATAAAAGACAATATAACATTAGATCTAGTTATTACAGCTGACAACGGTTAAAACTTATTTATGTTCGGTTTAAAAAGAGTTCAGGGACAGCAGCCTAAAAAGAGGAAAATAAACATCTTCTTTGATTTCGTTATAGCGGTACTTTCGGTTCCACCGATTTCGTTTTATTCATTGTCTTCTGTAGTAGAAAGTTGTCGCTTACAAGATAAGAGGAGATCACGAATCTTTTCTCACTTCCATGGCTTTGTATAACAGTTTATTATATGCGTGTTTGTAAAACATGTAATCAAAAGACTGTGAAACATGTATGCTCTATACTTTACTATGAATTATTTTTCACAAGTTCAAAGGTCGAGTTACATTTCTCACCTTCATATATATATACATACACTAGCAACGTATCCTTACTACACTTTATGTGTGTATCCGTTTCCTTGTATCCTGGATAGACAAAGGCTTGCTCGGGGATTTACTTCTTATCTCCTATCTACGTTGGAAATTGAAATTTAATTATACACATCCTGTTATGATTTTCTTAAGTCCCACTTCTCGCCTATGAAATTATTTTTCCCCACGAGTGGGCGGAAATGATCGTAAATTTCAAGGGCTTTTGATCTCAGGATATTTCAGATGACTAGTCTAGATCTACTTACACTGATTTACACCGAAAACTGTAAAGTTCATAACTGCGCATCCTCTTTTAGATAATTATTTATATTATTTTCTATCCAGTAAAGACTAGAAATCAGCTGTAGCTTTAACAACATAAAAACTCGGCTTGATTTAAATACTCCCTAATTTTCCCAGACAAATAAATACATTATTTTAATAAATAAATAAATAACAAAACGAAGTATACAGTATAGTATAAGAAACGTCAATGTAATGCCTTTATGTACACATGAAATGACATTTAATACCAGTTCTTTTTGCATTGTTTAATTAAAAATATCCACATTATTTTGTATTTACAATGGCAGTTAAAAATACATTTTTTAAAAATATGTAAATAAACATACCCATACCCATATAAGTTAAATATTTACATTTTTATACAAATCCAGTGCAACTCTGTTAACATAACCACGCTTAACACAAATCCCTGCTTAACACATTTGCATTCAACAGTTCAAATGTTCCAATGGTCCTCAAAACTTCCGCTAACACACACCCTCAATGACTTGGTCTGACGGGTGGGTATGTTATGAGAGTTCCACATTAACTGGGCATATTACGAAATGAATGAAAAACGTCACACAACATTGCAATTCTGTTAAAACACTTTTGTTAATCCAGGAGATATCAAGGTTCTGTATATAAATGCTAATACTTTGTCTTAAACACTGAATGGCACTGACTGGACTTTGGCCTGTGGTCAGGCTTTGACCTATGATCAGGTCCTATGTAATTAATCACATGATGTCACACGTCATGTAGAGCATCTACAATCCGTGGCACCTTAATATGTTATCTTTGATGACAAATTCATATCATATAGTACTACATTTTAATTTTAGTTGAAATCGTTTATTTTTTGGAAGAAAAGCTTTACAACTCTAGATTCTAACCGGGCCGACAGATCAACGAAAATGCAACATCTGTGATCAACAATGTTTAGTGTAGATGAATTACAATAAATGATAATGACTAATGTTCTAATTTACATTTCATATGAACTAGTTTATTACATACATTTTGTATATTGTAACGTGCATAGCACATACATGCAGATACTTGTCTAAGGAGCAAGTCACACTTTGTGTTTCTCAGATAATGAAAAAGCTAACATTGGTTTAGACAGCATTGCGTCTCATACAGTGTGTTTGACAAATCTGTCCTTGGGACTTTAAATTTGGGCTTTTTTTGTGATAAAAATAATAGTAACAGTAATAATAATAGTAATAATAACAATAATACTGATAATAACAATAAAAACAATAATAATGAAAATGGTGGTGACCGGTGTGTCTTGCTCCAGAATTTTGCATCCTTCAGACCACGAAGGCAGCGGAATCAATTTCAATAATCGGTGGGTGTAAGGAATCAGTAAGAGTCATGCCATTAGATCAAGTGAGCGGTGGGGAAAATTTTTAAACGGGCAAAACTTATAGTCGATTTATTGAAAGTGGGACTGGGGGTGGGTTGGGGTGGTGAGGGAGAAATGCAATTCAAATATAGGTGAGGTCACTATGTAAAGCTCAGGGGTCGGCAAAGTACCGAGGTCTGGAAAATTTTTGGGACGGGGTTAGAGGTGAAAGAAAGATTTTATCATCCCCCCCCCCNCCCCCAACCACCTCCACCCATAAAGCCTGTACTTTCCGCCGCCCATGTGTCACAGATGCCGACAAAACTTGGCGAGATTACCCTCGCAAATGCGCGAGATTACCCTCGGAATGATTTTATGGGGGGTTCACTAAAAGATCTTGTTCGAGGTAGTTTATAAAGAATAGGAATATGAAAATATTTCAAATATGTTGGCAGGATTGAAATATAATAATAACTTTTATATAATACACTAACTATTCTCAAACAAACATCAATTCAAGTAATACTATGTGCGTCAGAAATGCATTCTGAACCAGTGAAATGAAATTATCATGATCGGAAAAAAAAACCAAGCCTTTCAATATTTTGAGCGTAAATTAATTTTGCATTAACACTTACACACATATATAAATAAATACACTTGTATATAAGTACAATATTGCCCATGAACACATATTATAAGTTAAAAATAAACCGTGTGATAAATTAAGAAAACAAAAAGAGGCAAAAACAAAAAGATTACCCCTGCGAAAAGTGCTCCTTTCACAATCAACAATGCTGATATCACTCTGAGACAAGCCACGAATTATACCATACAAGGAGTAATGATCATAACCAGAGTATACTGTATCACAGACAAATCACTAAAGCTTCCAACTAAGTGAAAGAGAAAGAGATGGAAACGTTTACTCACCGAAACCACCAAAATTTGAGTGCTAGAACTCTCAGTGCCTACTACATGTACTTTCATGACAAGTTGAGGAACTGAGAGCTGTCAATTTTAAAACTGACTGCAGCATCAAAGCTAGATTGTTCTCCTCATACAGATCTGTTTATACTTTCCTGAGACCCTGAAGAAGATATTTCAGTCAACTGAAACAGTAATATTAAACAGCCCGAGTCAGCCCACACATAGAGTAAATTTTGTGAAAATCCACTACCACTTTAGGCCAACACATGGGCAATTGACAAATTCATGATCATAATAACTCATTTTAAAAAAAAAACAAAAACTGTGGCATTCAAATTTGCAATATCAGTAGGTGGACTTTTGTCTACACTCATTAATTTTTCAGCATATCTAACAAACCTGTTGCTCTTGCTTGTCTCCTGTTGTCTTGGGTTTGTTTGTTCTGTTTTTTGTTTCGCCTTTGATGCTTGTTACACTTGCATCTGCTCTTGCCATTGCCTCGGCCCCGTCTCTCTTTCTTGGAGAGCCTCTTTCCTCCGGTTTGGCGACGTCTGCGTTTCATGCCATCACAAACCTGGCAGGCGGTGTTCCAGTCTTTCATGAGCTCACGGAACACGCTGCTGACATAGTAATTCTCCGCGTAGATAACTTCCGGTCTCTTGACGCCGCCATTACTGCTAATCACTTGACCTCCGCCAGTTATTTGCTCGGACAGTTTGTTTCTTGTCTGTCTAATCTCCTCGCCTAAATTGTCCACTCGATCTTCATACTTTGCCAGTTTGCTTGCGAACTCGACGTTTGCGCTCTCGTCAGCATAATCCTGAGTGGTTTTATAAGCCTCCAGTGAAGTTTTGAAGCCGTTGAGCAATGCGCTGTATTTATACAGCTCAAGGTAAAGCAATTCCGGTGTTTTCTGAAAGACGAAGATCGATATTGATCAATAATTTGTCGATAAAAAGAATGAAAAACGCATTTTAAAAAAAATGCCCATTTTAATGTTTAAATAATAAAGTATATTCCTTAAATCTCTGCTAATTTGGACAGAACTTTCAATTTTTTTAAAGTGTTTCAAACGATGATGATGTTTAAAAATGTTCGTTTATTTTACAATGATGATGACGATGATGATGATGATGAGAAAGCTGTGAGGAAACATAAGATGTAAATTTAATAATTCTCTCTATTCACACCTTTTCTATTTATATACATATTTATAACGACCACTCTTAACTAAACAGTGTCTTAACCTCATTTCACGTTGACGACTGTTTTTGACCTGTTTTAGCATAACTCACGATCTATCTCTGGACTTTTAAGCTATCTTTATCTTTTTTTATTCGTCGCTCTTACCTATAAGTAGTTTTACCATTTCAGGGTATTACTCAGAATAATACTATGCATGAGAAAGACTTTTCAGGTCGAAAATGTGCAATATTAAATACTTGATAATATCCATCTGTGAAAACAAACTTGTATGTCTGTTCTAAGATTCTTAAATTTAAAATTCTTAAATGATGATGATGATCTTTCCTTATTCATTATTTTATGTTATGTTCCCCGAAGAAGGACACTGATCTGAAAATTTGGAACTTTTATTAAATTTTTCATGCCACAGTACTGAGAGTGTTTTATATTTTTGAAAATGATGATGCTGATGATGAAGGAAAGACAAAGAGGAGGTAATAATAATGGTGATGACATCAGTAATTAAGGCATTTCCCTTACCACGTCAGCTGGCTGTGAAAGGTTGAAGTAGCTCTGGTCTACAGCCATCTCGTCATAAGCCTGTAATATAGCAAGCATGACAATTACACNCCGATTAAAAAAATGCCCATTTTTATGTTTAAATAATAGTGTATATTCTTTAAATCTCTGCTGAATTGGACAGAACTTTCAATTTTTTTTTAAGTGTTTCAAACGATGATGATGTTTTAAAATGTTCGCTTATTTTACAATGATGATGACGATGATGATGATGATGATGAGAAAGCTGTGAGGAAACATAAGATGTAAATTTAGTAATTCTCTCTATTCACACGCTTTTCTATTACATATTTATAACAACCACTCTTAACTAAACAGTGTCTTAACCTCATTTCATGCTGACGACTGTTGTTGACCTGTTTTAACATAACTCACGATCTATCTCGGGACTTTTAAGCTATCTTGATCTTTTTTTATTCGTCTATAAGTAGTTTTACCATTTCAAGGTATTACTCAGAATAATACTATGTATGAGAAAGACTTTTCAGGTCGAAAATGTGCAATATTAAATATTTGATAATATCCATCTGTGAAAACAAACTTTTATGTCTGTTCTAAGATTCTTAAATTTAAAATTCTTAAATGATGATGATGATCTTTCCTTATTCTTTTCTTTATGATATGTTCCCTGAAGAAGGACACTGATCTGAAAATTTGGAACTTTTATTAAATTTTTCATGCCACAGTACTGAGAGTGTTTTATATTTTTGAAAATGATGATGATGATGATGAAGGAAAGACAGTGACGAGGTTATAATAATGGCGATGACATCAGTAATTAAGGCATTTCCCTTACCACGTCAACAGGTTGTGAAAGGTTGAAGTAACTCTGGTCTACAGCCATCTCGTCATAAGCCTGTAATATAGCAAGGATGACAATTACACAGTGTAGGATACCTTGCTAAACAATCCAGCACTACTACAAGTACTACAATTAGTATCCGTATCCAAACTTATCGCCAGTATGATGAGAAATATACCAGGCTGCTATTGCTGCTGCTGTTACCGCTATCGCAAAGTCATTTATCACTATGACTCCTCCATCTGGCCTAAACTAGTGTTAACATTACCATAGCTATGACTATAGATACTACTGTACTGCTATGGCTATGTTTACTGCTAGCCTATTACCACTGCATATATATATCACCGTCAGAACGACAGTATTAATATATATATATATAATTTGAATTTTTCTTACAACTGTCAACGCTCTGTTCACTACGATCATCCCACTATCATGATTCATGGGTCTACTGACACGGCAATGACCCCACGGGTCACAAATACGGCTGCCGTATCTCAACATCAATATCACTATACGCCCGGTTTCTCGTTCACAGTGATACTTTAAGCCTAAAGTGTATCCCAGCGCACTCAAAACAGGCCGTAAAACTACTGTTCAAGTGGAATATAGCCATGAAGTGAACCTACCAGCAAGTTGAACAGCTTGAGATTTTCTCTTTCACAATTGTCAACATAAATGCACACAGACATCCTCCATATTTCGGGTTGAGCCTCACAGAGTCCTGTGACCTCTGCCTCCATCCCTGGGAGTAGGAGGGACAGCACTGCGACAACTGGAAAGATAAACAACGGGTTACTTATTTACTTCTCTCTTCTGCGCAGTCACAACACTGTTGCATTCTGGTCTATCAAAATTACGGTTGTTGGTGGGTTGTTTTTTTTTTATTCGTTCAAAGCGTTATAGTTCGATCTGGGATCGATGTAGGTTGGTGTCAACTTTGCAACAACACATGATGATAATGTTAATAACAACGATGATAATGATGATGATGATGATTTCAGTTGCTCTATTCATATTTCTATTTCAGTCTCTCGGATATGTATTCACTTGCCCTTCTGTGTATGTCTTAAACTTGCATTGTTAGTCTTAAAAAAAGTGCTTAACACGAAACGTTGACTATTTTGTTAATAAATTCATTATACATTTTTCAAAAGGTTTTGTGTCATTGGGCAGAATCATATTTAGTTTTAATGATGATGATGATAATGATAGTAAAATTAACATAATAATAATAAATAATAATAATAGGTCAACAGGCTGAGCGCGTCCTAAGTTATCTCCCTTAGTTATCGCACAATGGAAAAAGTAAATATATTAAGAAAAAAATACATCGATTAACCGTTAAATATGAGATTAATAGATATAAATGGCACATATAAATGGCACAAAGATGGATATAATGATGGTGGTACTGGTTAAATGCTGATAATGATTTGAAATTTTTAAATCGACATTTACTGCTGAAACAATCCTAATTTTCCATAGCTGCGCTTTTTAATGCTAAACTTGTGAATAATTTTAATTAGTTGAGTGTTAGACAGTATCCGTTGTACCAAAACTTTTCACAGTGATAATGTGGTCATAGCCGCACACATTTCAGATGAAATATCAGTGACTTTCACAGTCGTTAGAATAGCTGTCTCCAGCTCGGTGGTTACCTGTGGTAGTTAGAATCATTTTCTTTATGTGATGTCTGAAAACAGTTAGACTAGAAGTCTAGATCTCCAAATCTCAGTACGAATGAGGCGTATGAGAGATATAAGCGATTTATATATGTTTCGAACCTTCATTTTGTGTTTGGATTTTCGCTCACGGTTTCTGTCTCGTCTTCATAAGCACGTGAAAAAGGAGGCCCGGTTTCCATACTAATGGAATTTCCGTTTTTCTTTCTTTTCTTAGTTTAAGAAAACCCCGTAATAACCGCAAAGCATGGGGTATTTCTTTGCAGGAGAGATAAAGGAATAGAATGGCAGTGAGAATCCGTTTGAAGGCAAGAGCGATAAACAAAGTAATGTAAATAACCACAAACAAACAGGAAATCGTAGAGTAGTTTGGTAGGCGAGAACTTTTGACAGGTTTCGTCTCGAAAGACACATTTAATTGTTGCCCACAGAAATACGGGACAAACCGATAGAGGAAATATTTGTGTCAAGTAGGCGTATACCGTGCTGGTCGGCTGATAGTTTAAATAACGGATTTTAGTGTTTTAGTAAGCATCGTGAATCTGAGTCAGTTTAAATGGTCTAGACTACATACGTCCGCATACTTCTTTTTGCTGCGCACTCTAACTTTCCCTCATCAGATCAGTAGTCGCAATCATACATTGTTTCATTGTCAGAGATTTTGCGCGCGGACACACACACACACACACACACACACACACAGAGCAACATGCTCGCTCTTACACAAGTACAAAATCTAAAGATTTTAATCTTATCTGTCCCTTTTTTGTTTCGTGAGACTCCATGAGTCTTTTAAGTTCCCTACCCATGTGTCATGCCTTCCCGTTTGTTCTAAGGTGAATTTGACGGTCTTCCTTAAGCCAAAGAGGTCTCCCACAGCCCCTTAGTATTAACGGCAGGTGCCTCTGATACTCCCGACGAGGTGTAAGTTGCTCCAGGCAGCAGATGCGTTCGCTCGATCCCCACCTACATCACATAGACAAAGATAAGAGGCCCGAATGAGAGACACTAGTCCAATTAGACTAAATGTGTGCATGCAGAGTTGGTGGACTGGACAGTTAAAACTTCACCTCAGTATCAGCCCAATAATGATAAGGATAAACCCATATGTTCTGAGCCTGAGAGCCGCCTGTCCTATTTCTACAGTGTCCACTGGGCTGTATCCTGTATAAACCCGTATGTTCTGCGCCTATGGACCTCTTGTCATATATCTGTATTGTCCACTCAATCATCGTGAGAACGTCTTGTAAAATGATACTCAGGTTTACCATGACCTGAAACTGTCAAGAAATTGACTTTCATTATGACTTTGCGTAACCGACCATAGAAAACTGCAGGCCAAGCAAAACTATCACTCTTTTACAAAGAGAGAAAACACACACACACACACACACACACACACACACACACACACACACACACACACACACACACACACACACACACACACACACACACACACACACACACACACACACACGCACACACACACACACAGAACTATATTAGATGGCCAAGAAAATACTTTTTCATATATATTCAAAGTTTACTGACTTAAAACACTCCAGTCTTTCGCCGCTGAAAGTTTAGACACATTAGCACAATCATAGGCATTGCTCGCTATTGCTGCAACATTCAGTTGTCTACTTGCTATGGTTATTTCACAACTGAAAAAATAAAAATAAATATCTACCAACGGGATTCACTCAAGACCTATCTTCACCGCATGGGAAAAGCAGAGAGACCTGCATTAGAGGCAACAGGATTATGTTTGTCTTGTCCCTGCAATATTATAAAATGGTGAGCCACACCCTTTCCTTGTATACGGTGGGCAGTCCTTAGGAAAGGATAAACTTTTGTTTAGTGCACACCTGCTGGAAGTTTATTAGAAACGTGTAGCATTTTGTTCAAAAGCGGAAGAAAAAGCACCGCAACATGGCGGCAACCATCTATAGTTTAAAATTTGTTCATAGAACATCTTATCCATATGTCGGAGGAGGATGTGGTAAGAAACAACGGCGGTCTGTATGCTAATGAATGAGGCAAAGATATGAATGTAGCAAACATCTCTCGCAAGTCAGTGCATCCCTCCCTATCTGCCTATCTCTCACATTGGGCGCAGCCATCTTGGCTTCCCTAGAGACTGAAGCTTCCTTTGCTAAGTGTGAGCAATCGGGAAGTGTGTTTGGGTCACGGGTGAACACTAGGTTCGCACGTGGAAGTTAGAGACCGATTCAGGCAGCAGGTATTTAAGAATTAAATTGCTGTGAAGTTAGCGTCCCTGTAGTGTAGTGGTAACACGCTCGGACTTGCAAGCTGAGAGACCCTGGTTCGATCCCTGGCAGGGACAGAAATTTTCTAGTGTAGATTTTTTTCGGCCCGTATTCTCAAAATTGATCATTCACAGTAATTTGGTAAAATCCCTGGTGACACACCTCCTTAAAATAATATGTAACATCTGAAAAATTATCAGACTAAGCTCACATTCCTCCCCCTTATTGAGAGAGAAGAATACCATACCAACTGTATATGCCTTTCCCCCCGGTTACATAAGGAAGGGGTGTGGCTTCCCATATTGTCAAATTGCAGGACCAAACAAACGTAGCTCAGTTTTCTTAGACTAGAGACTGCTGTGGACTGGACGATCATCCCTTCAGCAGTCCACTGATTTGTTACCACTCTGTTACCTCACAAATTGGACTTCCACGAATCTAGTCCATAGTTTCAAGTCTGGGAGTGTTCGAAGTTGTGAATAAATCTAGATTATATCGCACACAAAAAATAAAGGGTCCCGCGGCCGTTTCATTACAACGAGTACGTTTGTTTTTGAGGACAACGGAACTTGTAGATGACAGCCACCGCCCACTTCTTAGAAAATCGGTCAATCTTAGATAGATTCGATTAGACTGTAGGCCTAAATGAGATCAGGATTTGTGAGGTCTCAGTGTGTTTGGTATCTGTAGGTTGAAATGACATCTCATACGAGTGCACTTTGGGGTAAAAGAGTCTATCAAAAGACAACGTAGAAAGGGCGGGGGTTGGGAGGAAGAGGTGGGAGGTCGTGAGGAGGACACCAGAGACGGATTAACCATGGGGAAAATGTGTGCGGGGAAGCCACGACAATCCAGTGCCCTTTCCGGATCATTCACTGAGTGCATTTTTCAGGTAACGACTCTGGACGCACTTTTATTTGAGAGCTTGCGCATTAAGGATGGAATTTCTCACCATCGTAAGAACTACATAAACTCAGCATACTTATAAGGATGCGTTCAGCATCAATGCACAAATGTAATTCTTATGATGGTAACGGATCCCCCCATTAGCGCACAAGCTCTCAGATCATTATTTTCTGACACCGCATTGGGCCCCTTTCTTGTAGCTCTGTGCCTTACGGGTGAAGACGGTGGTGAAAAGACCTTATGAGGAGTAACCTTTCCATGCTAATAATAATTTGTTTCAAAGTGTGTCTTTTATGAAATAATTGTTAAGTGTGATTGAACTGAGGATTAAAATGAAGTTGACATGAATTATTATAAGTGATGAATGAAATTGCCACTTACGGAATTGTGATATATGAGGTTATGTGAGTGCGCTCGCTTCGCTTCGCGGGGGAGGGGAGGGGAGGGGGGAGGATGCGTGTCTCCGCTCAATGCATGAGAGCACAGCCTATGTGTACCGTTATTGGTATACGGGGGCTTGGCACCCCTCTTACCCGAGACACTTGCTCCTTGGCGAATATGCGCGCGTGTGTGTATGTGTTTTTGTGTGTGTTTGTGTGTGTATGTGTGTGTATGTGTGTGTGTGTGTGTGTGTGTGTGTGTGTGTGTGTGTGTGTGTGTGTGTGTGTGTGTGTGTGTGTGTGTGTGTGTGTGTGTGATGACCCTTTTTTGTAAAGAGGTGATTGTGTGAGCGAAAGAGAGACCGAGCAACTGAGAGAGAGAGAGAGAAAGAAAGACGAGAACGCAAGAACCGCAAGTAAGTCACGTGCAAATGAGCGATAGCAAGTGCATGAATGAGATCATGAAACTATGTAAAAAGGAGAGTATTATTGTTTATTGTAATTGTTGGCATATTTGTGAATTGGCATAATGCCTAATAAAATCAACTTGAACATGAACTTGTTAAATTAATCTAGATGCTTCAAATATGCTGCACGTCCCCCATGACAAAAACAACAATTTAAAGACCCTCGTGGGGTATAAAAGGAGACGAAGGGCGCGATGGGACACTTCACTGATTTAAATCAACCGCATCCTTCATATCGGAGCGCTACTTTTCCCTACTTCACAAGCAAAGCATGTCGCACAGCATAGAAACTTTGCAGATCGCTAGTATGTTATCCCACTAAATGTTATGGTAAAGAAAATTGAACGTGTGGTTCTAGTATTTGAAATAGGAAAGCAAATCCCTCTGGGTAAAGACAGTGTCCATCGCCAATGTAGGCTCAGCTTTCTTGACCAATTTCCATATTACCCATACTTAGCGAGGAGAATGACTTGTATTTGCTTCAGTAGGCGATATCAACTGAAAGTGGTCCATTCGTGTGTGGTCCTATTTTTACTAAACTTCAAAAAACATACGGCGAAATCGAGTTGCCACGTGTCCAGTGTGTCCGCACAAGGGATTTAAGTTCCGGCGAAATCTAGCACAGTGTCCGGGAGGGCAAGGGGAAAGACCCTGTTGAACCCTCCTTATATGTTTTCCGGCAACCCTCTCTTTGTTTTCCGGCCGGCACACTTGATTTACGTTTCAGTAACAAAGGTGAAAAGAGGTCACGCTGCCGAAAGTCACGGCTTATCCCGTAATAATGGATGCGGAAGTTTAAGCCAAACTATCATCTGTGAAAAAGAAAAGGGGACCATGGTATGAATAACATGAGAAGTAGTTAAGGGTTGGCTGTGAAGTGTGCCAGTGAGAGAAGATCTGACTGAGAGAGCCAATGTAAACAATTATTGTTATTAGTTTTCTTGCAAAGAGTATAATGGTGTTGCACTTGTTCAGTCCTGATCAGCTGTGCATCATAAATTGTTTGCGTTCGCCTCTGTCCTGTTCCTTGTTGAATATTTGCGTCTGTTCAGGCTTTTATTTTTCATGATTATTACTCATAAATAATAATTATGATAATGCAATTTATAGGTCTCGCATCGCCCGCTTCCGCGACTTTACACTATTATTACCCCAGCAGGCCTGATCATTCTGGGACTTTCTCAGCTCAGTGGAGGGCATAAAAGAAAAGAGGATTTTTTTATTATTATTATTATTGTATGAAGTAATTTCGTGTTTTCTCCCTCTTGCTTTCCATCCCTTTCAAAAACACCTCCCCCGCGTACAGGGACAACTTCCACACACACAAATCGCGGACGTCTATCTATTATTAGACTATACAGGGCCGATGTTTTGATGGAAGAGGCTACGTAGACATCCAGATGTCTACGTAGTCACCGAGGCTACGTAGACATCCAAGCCAACTACGTCATTATTTTCTGCGTTCAGATGTCTACGTAGTCACCGCGGCTACGTGGACATCCAGATGACTAGTCTATGCAGTTCACAGTGTGGGAGCGACCAGGACATGTAAATTTCTTCTTTCTTTGTGTGTCAAAATGAGACATATATATGTTAAAGAAATTTAAAAAACAATCATAAAGGACAAAAACCATCCTCTCCACAAAGAATCTGAAAGATCAGAGAGAGAATCCGAAGTCCTCTCCCTTTCTTCCATTTTTCAATTGTCTTTCGTATTTCAAATAAATCCACGACCCCTTGAAAACACTGAAAAGCTGGTCTTGACAAATCCATGCTCCTTCGTGGAGGCCGCCATTTATGTTGGGTAAGGGTAAGCCTCGTTTAGGCTATTTTTAAAACCTACTTTAAATACACAGAAATTGGTGACGTAGTTGGCTTGGATGTCCACTTAGCCGCGGTGACTACGTAGACATCTGGATGTCCACGTAGCCTCTTCCTGTTTTGATAGCCTAAGGCCGGGCGGATTTATTATACGGCGTAGAATGCCGAAGTTGCTTATTTATAGCCGTGATTAAAAATTCATAGCAAGACTATTATTATCTATTATCGGCGACCCAGCGGGTTCTTTCTTCATGTCGGCTGCTCTTGATATGTAGGTCAAGGTTTTTGTCATTGTTTGATACAAGTTTAATCAACTAGATCGCACAATAGCACGATATTATCCCCTTTTGCATTACACATATATCATAAAGTTGCAGCAGCATGACAAAACCTTGACCTACATATCATGAGCAGCCGATATTAAGAGAAAACCCGCTGAGTCGCGGTTAATAGTGTGTGTGTGGAAGTTGTCCCTATACGCGGGGGAGGTGTTTTTGAAAGGAGAGGAAAGCAAGAGGGAGAAAACACGAAATTAACTAATGGAATAATAATAAAATAAATAAAAGATTCTCTTTTCTTGTTCTATAGAGAATGGGTTGGTTTTTTTTTACAATGGCTTACAGTGTTATACGTTCCATTCATAGTACCGGTAACACACATACATAATAGGAAGTGCTGAAGAAGAAAGAACGAGAGATAGAGGGTTTTAAAAGTGGGTCCTAGATTGAAGGGTTCTTGCACAGAAACTCCATGTTTGAATGGCTCTCTCAGATACCAAGTAAATACAATTTATAATCGTCTGTTTAAAGAAAACTACTGTATCGTTCATCAACCGTCACGTATAGGGCTATTGGTCATCAAGATAGAACCTCGCTATCGAAACTTTCTGTGACGCACCAGCTGTCATAACCTCACAGGATTTTTGAAATGTCAATTACGAAAGTGCTCCAATGAAATTAGAAAACTTCGGCCCACATTTTTTGTGATGTTTTGGAAATAGCACAAAACACCTGAAAAAAAAAAGAAAGGTCCAAGAATCTTAGGTGTGTTTCACAGAATAAGGTTTGTGAGTCTTGTGAAATAAATCATTTCCTGGGGCGTAGCGTCCATGTACTCTATGAATTTGAGGTTACTAATTTAGTGTCGTATTATTTTATCGAATACAACCTTACTGATCAGAAATGTTTTATAAACTTTTCAAACATCACGCTCATACTTATCCATTTATGAATCATTTACAAGCGTTGATAATACGACTTTTGTCAAAGTAGGCAAGTTTCACTCGCCGATGATATGAAAACCCGTACAGTTCCACAGATTCAGCCCTCCCATATTCACAATGTATTGCATCCAAAGGTTGTGTCAGAAGAAATACTCTTTAAAAAAACAGATAGCAAGTAATAAAAGTATATTACCCTGTGGGCCAACTTTTTTTTTTCCCGCAAGAGCGACAAGACCTTTTCTTTGAACGACTTCCCGGGTTTTTGTTTGTTGTTTTTTTTTCAGGTTTGCCAGACTTGCTTCTCACCGAGCCAAATACCAGAGTTTTTAATTCTCTTTAAAAGTCCTTGGCCCCAAAATAACTGAATGGCTCTTTGATTCCTTTTTGGCTCCATTGGATTAATTGGCTGATTTCCTATGTAAAAAGTACTCATGCTTCTCTCAGCCTGTAAGGTATTTCAAGTGATAGCTAGGCTACTGTCACAACGGAGGCAGCGTGGCCGTGCAGTTTATGAGTGGTACTCAGAAACTGAAGACTTTCAAGTCTAAGGTCTATGTGTTTGACTCGCAAGCTGGGCGGTGTATGTTGTAGTGTCCTTGGGAAAGACACGTCTCTTCCATTTCCTCACTCGACTCAGGTGTAAATGAGTACCTGGCTTTAGAGCTGGGGGGACCAGGGCGCTGCACCGCTGGCGACCAGCAATGACTTTGTTATGTATTTCATTTGTAATATTATGTATTTACATATATGATGTGTATGTTATATGTGTTTGTATTATGAATGAGATGTGTAACACTGTATGATATTGTAAAACAATTTCCCTACGGTGTAAATAAAGTCGTATTTATTTATTTATTTATTTATTTATTTATTTATTTATTTATAATTGGAACAATGATCATATAACCCTCGTGATGCGGTGATAGTATATATACTACCTTGGGCTCGCTACGATACAGTGCGGCAATACAGTACATATACGCATCGCTCAACCAACCTCTACCTGCGGCGATCGTATAAAATGCAGCCGTGTATCCTGGCAACGGATGTTAACCGTCAGGCAGTATGCGCTGATCCGCTATAACATTGTTAAAACTAGGTCACACAGCCAGCTAGCGCTACTAGTGTTAAAGAACTATCCCAAAACTGCATCCATTTAACAGTCACTTTAAAGGCTCTAATGTATATAGAAGGGTTGATGACAATTAAAATACCCGTGTTTAGCCAATATATAGACAGTTCTTGGTAAATATCTTGTCGTATGTGAAATCTTAAACCCAGTCGGCCATTTGCGGTTTCAGACAGTTGGCTGGATGTCAGTGCTAGATAACCAAAAAAAAAAAAAAAAGTCACCATCGTTACGCTTGTGTTTCCATTTGAAAATGTGCCGACCAAATTGATAAGCGAAACAAAAAAACAACTATTGAGTGAACTTCCATCAGTGACCGGGAAAGCCATGGAGAACGATACCAAGTTTTTTGTTGTCTTTTTGTTTTTGTTTCTAAACAAATTGTTCAGTGATTACTATAATATAAAAGTAAAAGAATATGATTTAGAACGGTAATTCGGTAGTTTTGTATGTGGAGCGAGTTCTTTCAGTATTAGCTGTTAGAGTGTTTAACGGTTACAGGCGATTTGATCAATGACTTAATTACTTACTTTCGGTTCGGGTTCGTCATTCTACTTCGTTTAATCGCTCGTACCTCTCCAGACCACACCGCCAACACATAGACACAAAGTCACGAAGTTTAACAGTCATTTCATCACTTTTCTTTGCACATTCTTTATGACTAACATTAAAGTTTCCGATTGCAGTTTATCGCCTTACTAAAACACAGGCATTTCCTTCTCTAGCCTTCATCAGCACGATCTACAAAATAAAAAAAAAATCTACAGAGCACTAATCCCAATAAGTGACATAAGTGACAGAGGGGAGCCACCCCCCCCNGGGAGCCCCCCCCCCCCCGACCACCCTCCCCTTTTCCTCTTCTACCACTTGTCCCCACGTGAATGGCATTAAATTGTTCTTCTTCGGCGTCATTATGGCTGTCATGCTTATCATTTACGTGTTACTACGTGCTGGTCGCTAAGTTTTGAGAGTTTAAGTTTCCTGCCGACGATGGTGGTTTGCAACACTCAGAATACAGCTATTACTTCTATTTACTATTACTATTACTATTATCATTATTATTATTATTATTATTATTATTATGTAGTCCAATCTGCTGTCTTTATATGCTCAGTATGGCTGGGCTGATCGATCACTTCTGAAAATTGATAGATTTCCACTGATAGATTTTCATTTTGGGCTCCTTAAAAGGCCTGCCATTTTGGAACTTGCTACCAGACACAAGTGGAAATTCCACCTGTGACCAAGTTAGAAAAAAATATACATAAATATATAGACAGCAATGACTAGCAATGACTTTGTTATGGAGTTCATCTATAATATTAAGCATTCATATGTATAATTTATACTCTTCTATGTGCATATGTACAATGAATGAGACATATAACACTTTATGGCAACATAAAACAATTTTTTCTGCGAAGTAAACTAAAAAGTCCTATTTTAATAAAAATGGTGCATGTGATCCCGTTTTTCCCTAAAACCCATTTCTGTGGAATACCCACTCAACACGTCAACCGGAAAGCATGCATTTACTTAGTGCGTTTCAGATTTTGGGCTGCGTGGAGTTGTGTAAGAGCGAAACTCAGCAAAACTCCAGTCAGAGCATGAACATCTTACACCTTTATTGAAAAGAATTTTCATTGGCTTCGTGTAAAAGTGAGAGTTGATTATATGCTGGCATTGATTTTTGATTATATGCTGAAATTGATTTCTTTAGTATATGCTGAAACTGATTTTTTTGTTTTTAATTATATGCTGAAATTGATTTTTTTATTATATGCTGAAACTGATTGTTTTTATTATATGCTGGCATTAATTTTTGATTATATGCTGAAATTGATTTTTTTATGCTGAAACTGAATTTTATTATATGCTGAAACTGATTTTTTTTAATTATATGCCGATACTGATTTTTTTTATTATATGCTGAAATTGATTTTTTATTATACGCTCACATTGAATTTTGATTATATGCTGACATTGATTTGCTTGTGAGTTTTACGTAATGACTGTCCAACTTATTTATCTGATCTTTTTGTGTCTTACACTCTAACAAGAAAGTTTGGATCTAACAATTCAAAATTTGATTATAACCTTGAGCCAGTTTAAAGAGATACGGAGAGCGTGCATTCACTTTTTAAAGTCCATTGGTTTGGTATGCTCTCTCAGATGCCGTAAGAGCTGTTGATATTTTACAAGGCTTCAAAGTTGAATTAACTACACATCTATTTCATAAACCCCACAGTCTAGGTCGAGCAAGAGAGGAGAGGGGGAGTTTAAGAACTGGAAGAGTGGGAGAAGAAGTAGAAGAATAGAGGGGGGNGGGGGGGGGGGGGGGGGGGAAGAGAAGAGAAAGAGAGAATGAGCGGGTGAGAGAGAAAGTAGGAGAGATAGGGTTGTTGTTGTTGATGTTGTTGTGGTGGTGGTGGTGGTGGTGGTGATGGTGGTATTGATTCAGGAAAGCGCCCAGAGCTCAAACTGTTGAAAGTGGATATTACAGAAAATTTTAATGTACATGTACTTCATTTTTATCGATAGAAATCCACTACACTATTGTTATCAATTATTTAACAGTTTCTGTTCCATTTGTTCATTCAGTAGAACGAATTCGTTTCCTTTTCCCCATACTTAACCCTGTCCTCCGGGAAGATCGTGTAAGACCATCTACGCCTCCAAATGTAGGTCAATTGTTTCCTGGTTTACTTCACATAGTCTGCAGTGTCCTGCTCTTATGCGGGGGAGAGTGAGTGAGTATGGGAGAGAGAAAGAGAGAGTGAGAAAGCGAGACAGAAACAGACAGAAAGACTATGTGTGTGCGTGTGTGTGTGTGTGTGTATGTGTGTGCGTGTGTGTATGTGTGTGTGTGTGTGAGTGTGTGTGTGTGTGTGTGTGTGTGTGTGTGTGTGTGTGTGTGCGAGCGAGAGAGAGAGAGAGAGAGAAAGATGCCTGTTAGTAAATGTAAGTGTCAAGTTATGCGCTTTTTCCATTTTTATTTGTTTTTTTTTTCTTCTTCATCTTTCACCAACTCTGAATTGTTGTATGTCTTGTTTGTGGTGGGCTTCTGCCTGAATAAGCAATCTAACATCTGAAATCTAATGTTTCTGTAGTAAACCCACGATGCAGTGTTTAGATGGTCTATGTGTTCAGTAAACCCATGATTCAGTCACTTAAGACTTGATCCGCTCGACTTCCGTACTGTAAGTAGCCTATTAAATCCTATGTGTGCTCTGTTGTTTGGGGTTTTTTTTAGGTTATCTCTGCATTACATCGTCTAAAACTAGGCCTAGGTTCATACGAAGGCATGGTACTTCAAATTTTTATATGACAATAGTTATATATAAGACATGATTGAATACAACCAAAGAGTGTGACAATAGTTATATATAGGACATGATTGAACACAACAAAAGAGTCAGTCAATAGTTATAATATATAAGACATGATTGAATACAACCAAAGAGTGTGACAATAGTTATAATATATAAGACATGATTGAATACAACCAAAGAGTGTGACAATAGTTATATAAGACATGATTGAATACAACCAAAGAGTCAATCAGTCAGTTAACAGGGACCATGTAGTACGGGATGGAGAATCATTTCCTACAGAGGAAGTCATGTTTCTTGACGTGTTGAGGCTGGGGAATGGCTAAGAGTTGGCATGACCTAAACTTGAGAAAACAAACAAATATTGGAATTTTTGACTTTAAAGATAGTATTAGACGGAACTTCAGGGTATGGTTCCATGTAGGCTACAAAGGCGGAGCAAGTTGATTTAAGAAGTCAGCTGCACCGTCAGGACTTGAGGAGGATGTTGAGTAGCGAAGGAAGCTACGACCCACATCACACCACTAAGCAGAGATCAAGTAAAAGTGTACCGAGTAGCAGAGGGTACCATAGAAGGCTGTAGGTATGAAGATGCCAATGTATTTTTCACTGTTGGCTATACTAGGTTTTACACCTCTCATTAACTTATCCTGGAGTGCCGTGACAAAATACTTTCCAAACATGTTGTTTAGCTCTTCCTCCAAATTTTGACTCGAAGAAAAATGCACCTCAACCAGTTAGATTTTGAGAACTTAGGCAGTGAAGCAGACAACCTAATATTTTAGGCCTTTTCACTCAGTAAACAGGGTAACCTTACCCACCTGGCAACAACCACAAATTTTATACTTGAGTGACTAAACCTCACCTATTCTGAGTCTACACATATATTTGCACCTATCTAAGCCTTTGAAATTAAAATCTAACCTCTCCCCCCCCCCTTCCCATGGCCAATTTTCTGATTTTATAGGGACTATTTAAACTTGCATACCAAAATGCCAGGTGCTATTGGCATCTTCATACCTGTAGGGTTGAAGACACAAGTCTCGGTAGAGTCAGATGGCCAGTGTTGCCGCCAGGTCAGATCTTATGAAGGAGCCAAACCAAACTTGAAAAAAAAAATCGTCATTAAAACCTGCACAGTAGCACAAAAGAAGCCAACTACTTAAGAGAGAAATAACATATAAATAAAACAATGTTGTTGGTTTGTTTTTTTCTCAGTCTCGAATTGTGCGTTCGAAGCTGTTTTGGTTCAGATTTTCAGTGCTGCTAACATTTGGAAATGATAACAAACTAGCTTAAATTTCAATTCATAAAAATAACCAAAAAAGTAGCGAGGGGGGTGGTCATGACGTGAAAAAAAGGCACAGGGAACAAAAAAATAAAAGTAGCTAGCCTTATCTTTCATTTTGACAACACAGCTGATGACAGGCAGCTGTCCCAAGGAGAGATAATTTCAAGAGGCAGGAAGATGGCCAAACAACAACAACAACAACAACAACAACAACAAAAACAAAAACAACGACAAAACTAATTTACAGAGGCAACATGGCCCATCCAGGTCTTCTACCTACGGCTGGAATATGGAACGTGGGCGGTGTATCGCACTGAAAGAGCTAGACAAGACCTCAGGAGACCATCCCTGCCGGACCCATCGTGGGTGTCCTCCAAGCCTACGGACCGGTGGGGGCGGAATAATGGCTACCACAGAGGGCACCTCAAGCAGAGAATGTCCAAAAGTCTCCGAATAGGGCAACTAGTCGAGAGGATCGTATATATCACAAAAATGATGACGACGATAGAGGGCACATCAATAGAATTATAGTAGGATCCTATAAATTTAAATTTTCTGAAGGCCAGAACTTCCTGACAAAAATTCTCACAAAGATGAAGGAGTGGAAAAACTGACGATGAAATATTAAAGATGGACACCGCCGTGAGAATTCCTGCGCTCCTTACGACACTCTGGTGTAAATCAGTCCCCATAAGGCCGCCATTTTGAATAAAGGCCGCCATTAGAATGACATCCATGACTGTCAGGAGCGACAACTGCAGTGTCCCAATATCTAGATCTAATCTATATTTTTCATCCAGTGTCGATGCCTAATTCCGTGCTTTTGTCGCAAAACAGTCGACTCGTTATGCTGTCCCTCTACGTGTCCAGTCCATGATTCTAGGTTTCTGAGAAGTGCGAGTTCGAGTTCGAATGGAAAAAAAAACCAACGAAACTGACAGGTTTAAGACCAGAGAATTACAACTAGCATTGGGCTTTTTTCATATTTATAAAATCCAAAATAATGTCAGGGCACTCACTCAAGTAGGCATTCTGTCTATTTAACACATCGCTACAGTAGATCCTTACAAACTAGGCATTCTGCCTGTTCTACACGCTGCTACAGTAGCACCTGACAAACAGTAGGTATTCTGTCTATTTAACACATCGCTACAGAAGAACCTCATAAACAGTAGGCACTCTGCTTCTTTAACGCGCTGCTATAATACAATCTCACAAACAGTAGACATTTTGCCTGTGTAATATACTGCTACAGTTGAACCTGACAAACTCGAATTTCAGTGGACGGACTCTGCGAACCGAACACCTCGAGATCGTGAAGGGGCTTTTTTTTCTGTCGGTGCCCTAGGCTATGGAACAGCATCAGTATTGAAACAAGGATACGTGAAAACTCATCACCTTTCAGGACAAACTTAAAACTGAACTGTTTAAAGCAGGATGTGATGTTCAGTTGGCAACATGTTTGACAAAAAATTAATGAAGAGCGACTGTATGGATGGCGATAACATTATGTACGTGGCGTGTTCGAGTGTACTGTTTATAAGTGTGTGTGTGTGTGTGTGTGTGTGTGTGTGTGTGTGTGTGTGTGTGTGTGTGTGTGTGTGTGTGTGTGTGTGTGTGTGTGTGTGTGTGTGTTGGGGGAATTAGGGTGGTATGTAGGTTTCTTGTAATGAAAACAAAAACTGATATAGTTGCAGAGGATTCAGTGAAATCAATCTCTCTACCTACTAACCCCCGCCTTTCTCCGCATTTTCCATACAACAAATATCACCTTAGAGGTTTGCTGCAACAGTGACAGTAACAATCACTATTTTTTTGCCTCACAATTTCTCCTCGTTCATCCTTAGCTCTGTATTTTGTCAGTCATATATCGTCTTATGAAGGACAGCGTACGAAACTTATATCACTGTTTATTAAATTCTTATAGTTCTCGTTACTTCAACAAACTACGCAAAGCAGACAAATTTATGTAGGCCTAAAGCAGTTTTCTAGTCAGGTGGTGATGAAGGAGAAAAGAGTGCGTTAGACTGAGATGTGATGTGGTGTTAACGATTTCAGTTAATTGTGTTCACGTGTATCTGTCTGAATATAAATTCCTCGCAAATTTTTGCGTGGGTTTTAGCTTGTTTTATTAAAAAGCTCTTGACAACAGTATGCTACGAAAAATGTTTGATATACGATGTTATGCCACGCAAAACCCGATCTGCGTTGCTTATTTGTCTTACCCTGACCTGAATTTCCAGAAGCCCAGTCAGCGCCTTGGGGGGGGGGCGTAATCGATGGGTGTGATAGCCAAACATGGATGTAATTACTCCGACTATTACCCGGTAGGACCGAGTAATTATTGTGATTACTGTCAGTATTGAGTCGCCCACTGCTCGTTCTAAGAATGTCCACAGGGATCATCACTGGCTCTCGTGTAGCTCACAGAAAATGGAGACTCGAGATCACATGTGGTCCAATTCTGTACTTTGTAACTGCACTCAGCATGGAGGTGAGAGGAAACATGTTTACCTCCGCTAAGAAGATTATGTTTTTAACTGTACTAATTTCTTACTTGTTACTTATTGCCGGAAACATCATCACTGCACTCCGGGCATGTCCATAGGTGCTCCGATTCCCCCACGCCAAAAGCCACCTATGAGACCACTTGCTTATTGTGCCGGTGGGGCATTACATTTTGACCCCTTCAGATTTTGCCCACCCGGTCAAAATATGCCATCATGAAATAATGACCCTCCCCTTCCCTTTCCCCGGCGAAGTATGCTGTGCAATGATGACTCCTTTGCTATTTCCCATGTTTGTAAACAAACAAAAAGATTGGAAAAATAAATGAGACCTGAAAACAAAAATTTGAAAAAAAAAAGATTGAGGAGCCAGACTATCACAAGATGAAGTTATTTTATCTCATTAAATTTTGACCTGGGNAAAATATCACCTCACACCTGTCGTCATGTGATTGAGGACCGCTTTGTTCCTTCCACCAAGCCTGGAGTATCTTCCCCTTCCTTTCACCATACCCAATTCTCTGATGTCCTTCACTGCAAGGCTTTGGTCCCAGACCTAGACTTTATGATTCTCCTCTATAATTATTTACGGATAGGAAGTAGTCAGTTATACTGTGGCCGTCAGGACACAGAAAACAAAATTATATACATAAATGTATATTACTGTATGTATATATATTATATAACTGTACACTATATAACTATATGTATGTGAAGTCTATATTATTTATATAAAATATATATGTATATAAGTATATGTGTATATAAAATATATATGTACATAAAATATATATGTATATAAATTTATATACATAGATGTATTCACTGTATGTACATATATGTATATAACTATACTTTATAACTAGATGTATATGAAATATATATGTATATAAAAGTATATACATAGATGTATATAACTGTATGTATATGTATGTATAAAACTATTATATTATATAACTATAAGTATATAAACTTGTCTACCTATGAAATACGTTTTAACTATTCAATTTTATACAGAAAAATCTCTTCGACCAAGTCATTACATAGACCTGTTGCCTGCTCAAAGCCAAAGCTGTTCTGATAATTGTTAATGTTGCTTTTAAGTACATCTCAGTCAGTTTCGCTCAGCTGCGATCATTCTAATGAAACTTCCGTTTAGCCACATACTCGTAAAGCTAAAACACTGCTGCATTTATTATAGGGCAATAACTGGAATACAGGTAAATGAATTGCCTTATAATTGCAACTTTATAGTAATCCTGAAGAGTCGTGATAATGTAATAATAAGTGGTGTGTAAGTCTTGAATCCAGGCAAATGCTCTCTCACGAGATTTCACGGATATTATTACCCCAGCAGGCTTGATCACTTCAGAACTTTCTCAACTCTCTCTGGAGCATAAAGTCCCGCTGCCATTTACAGGCACTGATCATTAGCAATCAGACAATCTTCCATCGTACTACCCATTTTACAGACGGACGGACAGATAAAATTGCTGATTGAAATGCTTTCCTAAGGCACAACATGACTGTGGGCGGGAATCGAAGCACGACCTTCTGAGGTGGAGTCCAAGGTCGTGACCTTTCGGTCACATCGCTCCACAACAAGATTAAGCGAAATAAATTCCAGTCTGTCTTTGGTTTTGGTTTTGTTTTTCTTCTTTGCGGGTTGAACTCTAAATTGTGTGATTAGACAAACCCAAACCAGGTTTAACCTAGATTTTTCACTAAACTTAAGACACGCCTACACGTTATGAGAGCAAGATTGACGGCTGTCTGTCGCAACTATTAAGACGACGCGATGTAATTTTTTTTTTTTTCCCGAAACGAAAAATGCTCTCGATATTTTAAAAAGTTAAAAATGAGGAAGGAAAAAGAAAACGAAAGTAATCGTGACAAGGAGCGATTAACTCATCTCCCTTCCAACCAGGAACATAATGTCTCCGTGATCGTCTTCCATCGGGAAATATTAATATCAACCCCAGAGTGCGTTCCGTATTTTTCACGGTTAATTTGACTCTATGACGTCAATGGTCTAAATTTCTTTGCACCCTCCGGGTAAGCTGAGAAGTCTGCGATCTTAGACGACGGTTTCTCGTATATCTGCTCCTTTTCGTTATCATCGACTCGTTTTACAGTGCCTCACACACAGTCATTGGCGGATCCGGAGGTCTGGGGAGGTGGGGGGAGTGGGGAAATTTACTGGGTATTTATGAACCCTTTCCGTTCCTCCCAGAAATTTACTATAATTGGTGCTCTGAATATTACTTGCAAATTATACCCTTCACTTGTGGGTAGTTCTAAGAATTTGTTCATTGCGTAGCTTTCTCTCTCTCTCTCTCTCTCTCTCTCTCTCTCTCTCTCTCTCTCTCTCTCTCTCCATAATAATATATAATTATATATCCTTGATAATAACATTATTATGAAAGGCAAGGGGTGTACTTTATTTATGAATTCTAGAGTTACACACTGTATTATTTATCCGATACTCAGAGTGGGATCAGTAATGTGAGGGACCTCCTTTACTTGTATATTTGTGGATTCGCCCCTAACAGTGTGTAGGAATCTGTAAGAAGTTGGGGGGGAGGGGGAGGAAGTGGCGAAAAGAGAAGGAAAGGAGAAGTAGAATGCCTGTACACTCGCAGGAAAAGTACATATTAACGGACCTGTTCCTCCACTCC
>JAWQUT010000039.1:2314669-2328966 GCA_033807755.1 Ellobium chinense | reverse complement strand
CCCCCACCCTAAGCCAAGAGTACCTTGGAAAATTCCCCGGATTTTGTTACTGGTACCAACTCTAGATCTCAAACTTCTTATAGTGTAGATCTGCTTGACAAATCAGCATAGATGTCTCACTTGTTCAGATGAACTGACACTGCGGTTTTTTTATGCTAGAGAGCTTCCGCTTCAACAATGAGATTTCTTATTATTATGAAAATGACATGTGCATTGGTGCTGAATGCACGCTTAGTAGCCTGAACATGCAGGATTAATGTAATTTTACGACGATAAGAGATCCCACCGTTGATACGCAAAATCTTAATTATTTATCAAATTTGACCTTGAACTAAAAAATCCCATAATATCAACCAAAAAAACTAGGACTGATTCCCTGAAATTTGAGTTTGTTAGATCCTATTGTATTCTTTTGTATTAAATATATTCTAATTAAGCGAAAATTGCTATTCAGCGATATGCTATTAAACGGTGTCCACAGTACTGCGTCGGAGCACTAAAAAATCTGAGCTTTTCAGTGAAGGCTAAGGACTGGGTCAGCAGATTTCAGAGAGAATAACTTCCTTGTCGTTATGTAAGATGAAGCTAATAGCCGTCGACGCGTTTAAAAAGAATGGAAGAAAGTTAATTCGGAACCTTTATTGATTCTACCTGTGTGGGCGTTCTCAGTTCATTCATTCTGCTAGTCAACGAATCAATCACTCAGCACGTCAGTGTTCAATGCATGATTTCCGGGTTTGGGTCGCTCTTTGAAGAGAGAAGTCAAAATCGATGCGTGGCAGTATGGATAGTGGGCGTAGTGTCAAAAATAAGGGGAGCAGAAAGAAACAAAATATGAGTAGGGATAGGTGGCTTGGGAGAGAGGGAGAATAGTAGGTAGGTAGGTGGGTGGGTGGGTAGATAGGTAGGTCGGTAAGTTGGTAGGTAGGTAGGTCGGTGGGTAGATAGGTAGGTCGGTAAGTTGGTAGGTAGGTAGGTAGGTGGGTAGATAGGTAGGTCGGTAAGTAGGTAGGTAGGTAGGTAGGTAGGTAGGTAGGTAGGTAGGTAGGTAGTAGGTAGGTAGGTAGGTAGGTAGGTAGGTAGGTAGGTAGGTAGGTAGGTAGGTAGATGAGTGGGTAGTGGAAGGTAGGTAGGTAGGTAGGTAGGTAGATAGGTAGGTAGGAAAGTAGGAAGAGGATTGTCGGTCCTGACTGCCCAAGAAATTACACATGGTTACAGCATGCAGCGACAATGTTGAATTTATATACTGCCAGAGTGAGCTATGACTTCAGTTTAGTTACGTTACTGTCAGCTGTGACGTGTTTGCTGTCATCTATGTCGTCACAATGGAGGCGACACTTATAGCGCTGAGTGATTTCCACTATGGCTGTCTTTGTTTGGTCCCTGCAGTTTGACGGAAGTGCAAGCCACACCCCTTCCTTAGCAAAGGAAACATCAGTCTTTAAACAAGCCAAGATGGCTGCGACTAATGCAGAAGAGACATAAAATAATGCACTGACTTGTGAGAGGTGTATGCTATACTTATATCTTTGCCTCATTCACTAGCATACACACCACTTTTGATTCTTGCCACATCCTCCTACGACACAAGACCGTTGATGAGACGTTCCACTAACAAATTTTAAACCGTGGATGGTTGCCGCCATGTTTCCGAGTTTCCTTTTCCGGGGATGGCAAAAGACGTCACATTTCTAACAAACCTCTAATAAGTGTGAACCATTCTTCACCGTGACTGGCGCTCACCAACCAGAAATGTACTCCTAATGTTTCTTTCGCTAAGAAACCGCTCACAAAATACGAGGACAGCTCTCTTCGCGACGCTGATGGGTCCAAACATACGCAGCGCAGGTCACTGTAGCTAGGTTAAGTATTGCATTACTGGCTCATTGGTGATGCATAGCAAACAAGAAAATAAGGTCAACGAGGACAACTCTTTATTTATCGGATTTCCCACCATCGCCGGTCGCCTACATTTTACCGCATCGTTCGTTATCACACTCTCATTTTTTCCTGCCAGGAAAACTTTGTTTATGTTTTAGTGTAGATAAATGAGAACTTGTGCATTAACAGCGGGATCTCTTACTATGATAAGAATTACATTAACTCTGCATGTTGAATAATCCTAAGGGTACATTCAACACCGATGCACTTTTACGATGGTAAGAGATCCCATCACTAACGCACAAGCTCTCTATTTTTTTTTATTTAACTTTAGTGACGTCCTTGCAGATTTTGACAGTCTAATGCCCTTTCACATGAGATTTTTCAAATAAAGCAAAGGCTACCTAGATTAAAAATAAAGAGATAATCTATTTTGTTGCCTGTACTTGTTTGCAGTTTGTTTTAATACCTGTTTGTTACTTAATTCCTAACTCGCATAGGCGCTAACATTGAAAGCATCAAATCATTTTGATACTGTCCGAGAAAGATCGATTTGGTATTGAAATTCCGGAATTAGAGGTTTGACCAGTCATCGAAAGCGCGGAAACAGAAAGTATCGATACTGAGTATCGATTTTTTCTCGTCAGCAGTGGGAGTGTGATGTAATAACTCCGCGTCGACCTTATTTCTCTACGCCTACCCAGATAATCAACTGAAAACACTCCGAGGACAGAGTGATCCTACTCAGTTCCAGCTCAGTGTAGGATAGTTCGACCGCGTCGTTCTTTCCATAGACAAAGTTTGTTTCGAGTTTGTTAGAACACACAAAGAAAGTGCGAGGCCAGAGTTCTGAAATTTTGATATTTAATGGCTGCTCAATTAAATCTCATACTCGCTTGCAGAATAAGTAACCTATGAATTGATCTTTGTTAATGAACACGTCCGTAATCGTTGACTTTAGGCATGTGAATCAAGGTTTTTAAACAAAGAAACGTTGTTTTAAAAGTAAAGAAATTAAAACAGAACAATGAAATCTTTAAAAAAATACTAGTCATTACTAGAGACCTATAAGTCGGAGGTACATTGAACTTCCTTCGTTTTATAGTATCGTATCTGATGGACAAAATACACAGTTACGTACGTCAATCAAATCATGTCATGCTCCGTCTGCAAAACAAATTAACGCGAGCGATTCTCGATCAGAAGTTTTATTTACTCACTCTCTCATTTACTCAGTGATGACTTTGATAAGATGCTACTGCCAATAACCAGGTAGGTTGGACAAATTACTACCGACAGTGAAGCTGATGTGTTATCTCCCCCCCCCCCCCCCCCCCCCCCCCCNCTCCTCCCCACCCCTAATTTGCCATCATTACGAGTCGGATGCGAGGATGTCGGTGCTGGGAAGAAATTGGTGATAACGTGACGTCAACTCTACTCATCTATAGAGCAAATGAGCTACATTGACCTATTTAGATGAGATTGATGAAGACTATGTGGCTTTATTTTAACCTTACCCTTGGGCTCCTATTCGGAGTGGATCAATGTGGGGCAAGATCAGTAATAACGTAGTTATTTGCTATGTTTGGGTAATCAACTGGCTAAGGGCTAAGGTTTGTCCTACGTGTACTTTATATATAGAGTTAAATCCAAATCTAGGGCGTATTGGTTCGTGGAAATACGAGGTCTGTCTAAAAAGTATCCAACTTTACTTTTTCCAGTGGCAAGTAGTGGTGATAGGAAGGCAAAAGTACGCATAATGGAGGAGGAAACCTCTATGCACATGCATGATTTTAGGCAGGGCTGCCGGATGCGTCTGTCACTGTCAGGCAGTCAGTATGTTGGGTGGTGTACAATGTACTCCCAGCATTTTCATTTCGCCTGTGATGATGGAGTGTGTGGAATAGTGGCAAGCATCAAGTTTTACCAGAATGCGTAAGTTCATACAGGACCTGTTGGATACTGCCAACAGGGATCCTGAATTCCTGAGTTTCGCAGTATCTGAAGATTAGATTTGGGTTTATGGGTACGACCCGGAAATCAAAGCTCAGTCATCACATTATCCAACGTCGCTAAGGCCACAAAACGCACGACAGGTGCGGAGCAAAATCAAGATGAAGCTGACTGTTTTCTTCGACTACCGAGGCACTATGCATCACGAAGATGTTCCAGAGGGACACACAGTTGCAAATTAGTGGACTACCATCAAGAAGTCTTTCGACGTCTTCATGATACAGTTCAGCGCCTCTGGGCCTGACAACTGGCAACTGCATCATGACAAAGCCTCGGCTCATTCGTCGCAGCTGATCCATGGTTCCCTGGCAAGAAGAGGCGTTACGCTCGTTAGCCAGAGTCCGTACTCTCCAGACATGGCTCCTTCTGGTTATTCCCGAAATTAAGGTGCCAGTGAAAGGCCAAAGCGGTGAAAGCCAAGAGGATAACATGTGTAATGCGGTGGCGGAACTGAGAGCCATCCCAGAAGAAGCCTTGCAGACATGCTTCGGGCAGTAGTAGGATCGCAAGGCAAAGTGTGTGGAGGCAGAAGGTACTTACTAAGAAGGGGTTTACGAGTGGAATCCCACTACGTATATAATATCTTGTTCTCCCAGGACTAACATCGAATACTTTTTAAACAGACTTCATATACGGAGACGTTTCGCAGTGAAGACCTTTTGGGATTTTGTTGAAAGTTTGATATAAGTGTGTTCTCTCTCTTTGCCAGGGAACCATGGATCAGCTGCCACGAGTGAGCGAGGGCGTTGTCATAATGCAGCTGCCAGTTTTGCCAGGCCCACAGGCACTGAATTGTACCATGAAGACGTCGAAGGACTTCTTGATGGTATTCTATTATTGTAACTGTGTGGCCCTCTGATGACAGTGTTTTTAAGCTTTCAGATAACGGGGCTTCTACACTCAAAAAAAAAACACCCATTTCCTTTGTCTGTGGAAATGTCGGCAGGGAAGCATTTTCGATGCTCAAGACTAAATGCTGGAAGGACGGTGCAGAACTCCATGGTATACGTCTTTTAACTGCCCACTATGTCTGGGTAGTGTGCTTTAAGCAGACAACATCCTGCATTGTATGGTTTCTGGGCGGGTTGTCCCCATAACTCCGTTCTTATCCTAACCCCAGCACACTGTGAGAGGGTCGTAGGATTTCGCCATAATGAGATACAGCACGATGCTTATTTTCACCAGTTAAAGTCACTGTAAAATCACAACTTCTTTTAAATGGCATTCATTTTCATACTCGCCAGGAATAGCTAGCTTTTACTCATTAAATTGTGAGAGGTTGTCCGGACATTTCTCAGTGGCGATCAGTAGGTCTATAATAACTTCATAATAATAATGATGATAATAATACTAATTCTTAGCATTACGGTTTATGAGTCTAGTATTCAAGCTAATGCCAGTTAACGTGACTTAATAATATTAATAATCACAACAGTAACAATATGGTTTATAAATCTCGTGTCCAGGCTAATAGCTGTTAACGCAACTTCACACTACTGTAACCCCTCAGGCCAGGTCACTCATTGATTTTCTTTACTCCGTTGAGTGCCGCTGCCATTTTCAGGTACTGTTCACTAGCATTCTGACAATTTCTTTCACTACCCATAGCCAGATATATCCATGTTACAGACGGGTGGATCGAGGAAAATGTGAATTAAATGCTTCCCCAAGGCAATCACAGCACAACCGTGGTCGAGAATCGAGATCTTGAGTCTTTTTGAAGAGGTGGGTTACTCTTCTTTTAAGACATTTTGAAGCTTTCATCCATTTTCACAGCCTGAGAAAATCCTATGGTGTGACGCTTGATAGACTAGACTACCCCTTATGTTTCTCACTTCTAAACCCGCCATGGCTCTAGTCCTTAGCATGGTGCTATTCGAACTCGCTGCCCGACATAAATCACTTGTGCTCTCAGGCCTGTAATTAGCGCCTTCTCTCTCATTCTCTTTGTAATTAGGGAGAAAGAGAGAGAACGTGCGTCACCAAGGGTAGTTTTTTTTCCCTCCCTTTCTCTTTGCGTTGGCTGGAAATTTCCAAACTTTGCCGTGGGCGATGGCTGTCTGAGGCGTAGATGGTAACAGTGAAAAGGAAGGCCGTGAAGTCCCACCGTCCATCTAATCTGTTCCACCTTTTTTCGCACCTCATTCCTCATTCATAAACAAACGCAAGAAAAAAAAAAGAGTTTCAAATGGAGAGATAGCGGAGGCGAAATAGTAAAAACATCTAATAGAATTCTTGCTACGGCGCCCACGTGGGACCCAGCTGGCCTCCACATGAGCTGCTACATGGGACTGATGAGGATTTGCTCTGGGGCAAAGTTTAGGTCATATCTGGATTTCATACTACATGGACAACACAGACAATCATGGAGGCTCCACCGTCAAGGACAGCATGTGGTAAACGGATTGACAAAATCACATGGTCCTCCTTAAGATGGGCAAACCTTCCTGCCGTTATACAGGTACCATGCGGATTTTTTTTTTGTTTCAAACAAAGCCAGATTTTATCGAGTTACAAAGACTTCGAAATTTATTTAGATATTCTGCCACAGAAATTACGCCGTTCCCAAAGATGTTTCAGATCCAGTAATCATAAACTACCAGTTTAAAAAGGGAAGTCGGAAAATGTAGCTATCGATGACAGAAAATGTAATCTTTGCCAAAGTGACAATGCCATCGGTGATGAATCCCATGCCCTGTTTGGATGTCTCGCATTAGAAATTCATAGAAGAAAGTATATATGGCATTATTTCTATAAAAGACCAAACATACATAAGACAAAAGAACTACTCAGAATAGTATCAAAAAATAGACTTGAAAGAATATCTAGATTTATTATGATTATTACAAAACCTATAAATTATAAAAAATCAATTATATATACAAGATGGACGGCATGTGCGAGCTTCACGTTTGTATTTCTTGCCACTTCAAAGTACATAATGTATACATATTTTTGTATTTTAATAGTTTATGAAGATGTATTGTTTAATCTGTTTGTGTCTGTCCCCCTATTTGTTACAGGTAATGTTGACCGCCCTCATACCATCAAGCACGGTCTGGGCATGCATAATAAAACTTGCTGAAACTTGATAAACTTTGTTTGACCTCTCCCAGATAAATGGGGAAACCATATTAGTCTCGAGTGGATCTCGAATGTTGTTTTGCTCAGATATAATAAAGTATCTGACTAATGCTTAAGCGTTCTAGAATGAACAGATAGGTGAAACAGATTTTGAAGATATATCAGCGTGAATTTGAGGTTAGAATGAAAAGATGGATATCCTCTCAGATACGCTTATCGATGCTCCGTGAAGCAAAAAACAGCAGAGAGAAAGGTCAAGTGGCTATTTTTCTCTTTTTGTAGGGAAAAATGGTCAACTGGAAAAAGGTCAACTCTGGGTGAACAAATACCACTTTAAAAGGCCATCAATGTTTACACGGTGATGAGGAAAAAAAAGGGAAAAAAGTTCTGATGCCATAGATGTATAAGTGCAGTTTTTGTTGGTTTTTTTTGTGTTGTTTTTTTTGGAGGGGGGGGGGGGGGGGGGCGGGGGCGTATTAACACATCATGAAATCTGATTTTGAAAGATAGATAAGTAGTACAAGGTGGAAACGGAGCACTTAGTAACAGAAGTGGGGAGTGAGCAGACACAAACAGATGCTCACACAAATTAGGATAAAGAGGAAAGTGTTCGGCTTCAGGAAAGACCCCGGCCACTAAGTCACTTTATTTTTGAGTGGCAGCCCAGTCGAGTATAGACGTTTACCTGATTCCAAACTGACGGCAAAGCGATAGGTGCCGACGCTGGGGTCGCGGGTTCGATTCCCACCGCATCACTTTCTTTCCTTCTTCCATTTTCTCTCTGCATTTGTCTTCCTGAGCACCTTCGCCTTTATCCTACTCTGTGTAAGCTTCTGTTTACGTCTGCTCACTCCCTACTTCAAAAAGCCGTCATCCATAGTTCATTACTGTTATTCAAGGTCAGCCCAGGCTATAAAGGGAGGAGAGAGTCATGATGGGGCACTCCACCTGTAATCTTCCGAATTCACAAATAGAACATTACCTGTTGCATGGAAACTCTGCAGATTGCTAGTATGGACAACTTCAAGTTACCGGTAGCTTTCAGGTCCTAACTTTTGACTTCATGGGGGGCAAAATGTCGGATTCCTTCATGACGTACACTTTGCACCATTTCACACGAATGCTTTACATCGACCTCAGAATGTGCTTGAGCTCTCCAAATGTTTCAATAACAGCAATATCTGTTTGAATTCATAGACCTAAGGTTATGTTCCTCCAGGTCGTGCAATTCTGTTTCTTCCTTGACGACAGCATCGTGTTTGTTTCCGTGGGGCGGAAACCCTGTATCGACATGTTGTCCAAACTTTCGGAAATCACATCATCGTTTAGTTCTTATTCTGAAGTGGTCTATACTCTCTCACTAAACTTTACGGTAAAGAAAGTTAAGATATTATATAAAAAAATGTCTAGTACCTGAAATACAAGAGAAAATTCAGCTGAGGTAAAGCAAAGTCCGTGGCCGGTTGTAGGTGCGGCTGGCATTCCGACAGTAACGATTGGATGGTGCAGCTTAAAGGGAGACTCGACTCTGTTCCAGAGGTCGTAATGCGCGTGCAGGGTGTGCAGCTTGTCACATGAATGCAGTAGATTCCTATGTAAATTTGCACACCAAAGTGCTAAATGGTGCATTTTCTTTCCTAAAGGGTGATGATCTTAGGACAACTGTTATTTGCGATGGCATCAGCTGTTTGGCACCAAATTTCACTTGTGTCTTTTAGGCACCTCAAAGCATGATTGATTTTAAGGAGCCTCTCGACGATTTTCTATCTGGATATGAAGTTATTTTATTTAATATCAAGAGGTGTTGCCTTTTTTCTGATAATTCTGCGTTGAAATAGAAAATCCAAACAAAACCTCCGTAGGATTATATTTAAAGATATCTGGAAGACATGGGAGAAATCTGGTGTCAAACAACTGATGCCATCGTTAATGAGACTTTTTCTAAGATCATTTCTCTTGAGGAAGAAGAATGCACCATTCAGCACTTTGGTGTGTAATTTTGCATAGAAATCCGATGCACTCATAAGTATAAGTTGCACACCACTTTATGTGCATTACAGTCTCTGGACAAGTGTAATGCCTCACCTTAAAATCTGAAAATTCAACAACATGACGCCTCAGCAATTCTCCATAATGCAGCAGGTTGTCACATATCCCTTTATTGTTGACTACTTGCCTAGCTGACTTTTTCCGGCAGAATTTTTTTTTCGGGAAATCGTTGCCATTGAATAGGAAATGGGAAAATAACAGAGGAAAAGAAGAGGCCAGACCACATAAGATAAGAGTAGGATAGACAGAGGAGAACAAAAAAAAAAAGAAGGCGTGGCAAAACGATAGAGGACAACAGAGGAAAGAACAGAAGAGAGGACACCTCGCAAGAAAGAGGCCGTGCATATGCAGAGACCACTTTCAGTTATCAAATACACATGGTCATCCGGGCGTCCCAAGCCACAACTCCAATAATCATTACGTTGACGGTCTACTTTTCCATTGACAGTGGAATATAACTGGCTGATATGGTCTGTTATATTTGCTTTTATTGGCTATGAATGCATCTTATGATCTGTTGCTTTCGGAGGCAAGATATGATGACGCTATCACACTATTATTTATACTTACATTTTTCTTCAACCGGAAGTGATTTTTGTTGAACTTGACTATATAAGAACGGTCTATTGTGTGTGGAGAGCAACAAGAGAGTGGAATGAACGAGCCAGTGAACTGAGAGCAAGAGAGAAAGTGTTCACATTTTGCAAGTGTCTCTCTCAGCATAAAGACTGACAAATAATTTTGGAATATATTTGGAGAGAAAGAGACAGAAAGATAGAGAGAGAAATAATGAGAAGTCAGAATGAGAAGAAAAGGAAGAAAGAGTAAGAAAGAAGGAGAAGAAGACAAATATGATGAGAGAGAAAGAGAGTGAGAGAATGTTAGAGATTAATGCCCAACTCATCGGTTTTAAAAGACAAGGGAAACAATCATGATTTCTGTTTTACGGACAAGAGTGTGTACAATTGCTTCCCTTTAATATTCACTGCACAAAATCTGACGCGGGTGTGTTAAAATCTACGACCCATGCTTTTTAAAATATGAAGATAGAGACCGTTCCTGTATTTATATTCTTTATATTATAATTATCAAAGAAATCCCCTATCGTATGATCTCTCTGAAAGTAAGAAAGACTCGATACAGTTCGCACAAGTCCTGTAACCCTCTTAACATTTAATTGTATGGGGGGTTAATACGAGTGTAGCGTAACACCACCAACTTAAAGATTACAGAGGTTCAAAAGTCACTCAGATTCAATGTGCAACACAAAACAGTGAAGTGAGGTAAAGTTGTTGTCTTATTTCCCCCCTTTCAGAACTAGTCATAAAGCTCTGAAACTTTTCTACATTTCCTCACTTCTCCCTTCCCCTCTCTTCTCCCCCTTCTACCCTCCAGGTATGAAGATGCCAATGTTTTTTTCACTGTTAGCTATTTGAGGTTTTACACCTCTCATGAACTTATCAAGGTGTACCATGCCAAACTACTTTCCAAACATGTTGTTTAGCTTTTCCTCCAAATTTTGACACGAAGAAAAATGCCCCTAAACCAGTTAGATTTTGAGAACTTAGGCAGTGAAGCAGACCACCTAATATTTTAGGCCTTTTCACCCAGTAAACAGGGTAACCTTACCCACCTAGCAACACCCATAAAGTTTATACTTGAGTGGTTAAACCTCACCTATTCTGAGTCTACAAATGTATTTGACCTATCTAAGCCTTTGAAATTAAATTCCAACCATTTCCCCTCCCCATTGCTAGTTTTCTGATTTTATAGGGACTATTTAAAGTTCTATATTTTTATGCCAGGTGCTATTGGCATCTTCATACCTCCACCCCCTCCCCTTTCCTATAGACCACTAGAAGGTGAGAAATTCTACATCGTAAGCAGATCGATAACCATTTTAAAAACGAGAGTGTTGTACTTTAATTTGCGCGTCAAACCGACAACAGTTTCGGAGAAATGACAGCAGGTATTCTTTTTGTTCCATACACCGGAGTGCACCGTATCTGAATGCTGCGTGCACATAAACCGGAAGTGCGAAAGTTTGGGTTTTCATAGGAAGGTAAGATGTGTGTGATGAAAAAACATTTCTGTCTTCCACTCAAGGCGTCATGCTAATTTCAGGGAGTACAGTCTGCCAGTCTCTTTGTCTGTCTGTCTGCCTGCCTGCCTGCCTACCTGCCTGCCTGCCTGCTTGCCTGCCTGTCTGCCTGTCTGCCTGCCTGCCTGCCTGCCTGCCTGCCTGCCTGCCTGTCTGTCTGTCTGTCTGTCTGTCTGTCTATCTATCTGTCTGTCTTCTTTTACACCCATCCAGATATCCATTTTTCCGTCCGTCTGTCCAATCATCCTCCCAACCATCCATCCGTTCGTCCAGTTAGCCATAACCAACCAGCCAACGAGCCATCTGCCTGCCTGCCTGCCTGCCTGCCTGCCTGCCTGCCTGCCTGCCTGCCTGCCTGCCTGCCTGCCTGCCTCATTTAATTATGTGTTCATCTTTATAACACTTTACTATTACTCTGTACCTGACAGATTATCTTTTTCCACTGTTATCTTTGAGTGTTCCATGTCCATCTTGCACGACCCATGGGCTTCACACTTCTCAAGGGAAGAAACGAGGAGAATTTAGACCTTCACACCTAAGGCTGATTGACTGAGATTATCAATACTGAAAAGTGGCCAAAAGCAGAACGCCACATTGTCCTAATCCGCTTACTGGCACTTTAGCTTAATACAACAATGTTTCATCCAGCTGAATGACTTTGCAAATCGAAGCAAATATAGGAAAAAAAATCGTACCTTTTACCCTACCAAACATTTTGCATGTCCCCGTTGGACAACGATTAGGAGAACAGACTGTATCGGGTATATTTCCAAAAGAACCGCTATACTAGTAACTTCATAATAAAAAAGTGCCCCTTCATGGGTATTCCGAGTGAGCCAATCAGTATAGATATTAACCTGTAACTTTATCACCCTGCATTTCTTTATAGGTAATATCTATGTAGGCTTGGATCCACGTTTACTGTCATTGTGTGCTTCAAACTAGCAAGAAATGCGTGGTAATTCACATTCAATAGCAGAAGTAGCTTAAGGCATGGTTGTCTCAATTGTTGACTACACAGTATATTTAAAAAGGACCACAACATGTTGACTGGATGCCCAGCCCTACCTTCATTTACAATTTTCGTGTGTACATTCACTGACCAAAATATTTTTTTGTAAAAAGAACTATTAACATACAAATACACTAGTCTAACTCAGATAGAAAAATATTTAAAAAAAATTAACTTTAAGCGTAAGTTACAGAAATGGTTTGCTGCTGCAATTAATCAGTTGATTCTATCTATCCAAATAAAATTACATCTTATATAGCATAATGCTAGATTATCGATATTTTTCTGTTTCCAATCATCGCTGAAAATTTAGTGGCTGTTCTGACAAGGTCTTTGATCGCAGGGCAAAAATTTCTTAGTGGTTCTTTTGAAATGCACCCACTGTATCAATATTTGAAGAAGAAAATTTAATGATCTATATCTAAAGCTATAAACTTTCATTTTCTCCTCCAGGAATCGAAACTGAACGCCTCGGCTAACAACTGCAATCCTTAGATACATCAAGACGTGGAAGAAGTCCAAGTGATTCGTTTCAATATTTCCACATCTCTGACAGAATTTCTTCGAGTGTAATCCTGATGGTCATTCTTTAAACAAGTGAACCCTAACCCTAACCCTACCCCTAGCACTAACCTACTTTCCAAAACGCTTACCAAGCAAACCTCGATGGCGCCCTCCGTAGCCAAATCAAGACGTCATGTATTCAACATTCTCGCTGTGCTGGGTGTAATGATGATCTTCACGCTAAACCTGACAGGATTCCTGGACGAGCAGTTTTTGCTTAACAGGAATGACGCAGTTCATAAGAACGTGGAGGTGGAGTTGCAGTCGGCGTTGAACGAGTACAAGGAATTACAGCAGCTGAATAGCAAGGCGGTGAAGGATGTCAGTCAGATGTTGCAGGAAAAGATGGAGGGATCTAAGGTTCTCCAGACGGTGCTGCTGTACGCGGAGGACGCCGTGAAGAAACTTCTTGAGGAGACAAGTCACGTGTCTTGAAAGCGACCAGTCCAGTCTGTTTGTATTTCGCACTAATGTGCCGATAGTTTTTTGTTACGAATAGCAAGACGAAAAAACAGATAAATGTATAAGAAAATAGAGTTAGGTTCAGAATTACAGAGCGGATGGCAATGTCCTGGATTTTTCCTCAAGGTGTGCTTGGAGTATGTTCAGGTTTGGAGCTGGATTAGGGAAGGTCATGGTAGAGTCCCAGCATTTTGACCAAAGGAGTAGCATGTAAAGTATGAAGGAAGCTAAGAAAGAAGGAAGGAAGGAAGGAAGGAAGGAAGGAAGGAGGAAGGAAGGAAGGAAATCGACTAACAGTTTAGACATGTTATGAAAAGGTGATAATTGTTAGAGAAAAAGAAAGTGAGTATGGAAAGGAAGGAAATTATAAAATTGTGGAATATTGGGAATCCTCCTCAGTGATTTTGTTTGATGGACTGATCCCAGGCGAGATTTAGACCGATGCACTCATTGCGAGATTCCCCCGAGCAGTGGGTGCTTCGGTCTTTACTGGACTGTGCAGTGTGCAGCCCGGTGACTCTCAGTGTATACAGGGTGTGCACGTAACTCCACAATACACCACTCTTGACTGTAGGAAAATCGGGTATCCCAGTGGTCAAAGCCTTTTACTACGGCGAATAGTTCCATACTGTTGCCTTTTGAAGTGTATTCAAAGAAAATAAAATGTTTTGGGCGTGGATAATCTCCCTTTTACGAATTGACTACAGGGTGTTTTGGTGACGTAGTTGTCTAGACAAGAATGGAGTGACGTAGTTCAGTTGACGTCGAATATGGAAATCCTTGTCAGTTTTTTATGTCTTGGCTAAACCAGACAACTCACACTAAACATAGCTTGCTACGATGAGAAAGGGCAAGCGGCATGACATGTGAGGATATTTCAGACATACTGGTTTTATTTTTTCCTCAGAGGTATTCCTGCCATTGCTATACTGTGTACATTACATTCCGGCTGAAAGTTGTCTGGGTAGTCCAATTAGTGAATAAAGGTAGATGTAATGTGTTGATTTGAATGGTTGACTAAATGAGTGCGTGTGTAAAGAGCGTGTGGTTCATGCATTTTTTTCATTCCTTGTGTGTGTGTGTGTGTGTGTTTGCGTGTGTGTGTGTGTGTGTGTGTGTGTGTGTGTGTGT